>JBCEWC010001815.1:0-38146 GCA_038996855.1 Solanum aculeatissimum | reverse complement strand
GCTTTGAAGACAAGTTGGTTGCATCAAGGCATGTGAGAGGAAAAGTCAGTCCTCCTAGTACATTTCCTTGAAGGTCAGACGATTAACCCCCTCCCCCCCCCCCCCCCCCCCTCTTTCTTTACCTTTGGAACATAGCAGGGTACAAAAGTTGACTTCTTTTTTGAGGATATGATCTTTCCTTTATTTGGGCAGGAATCAAAATCTCCAATATTGGCCTTGACCTTTTCAACAACCACATAAATTCTTTTGCTGGCAAGCGTATTGGACGTGGTTGATTTGACATCGTCAAATTTTGCCTCCTTCATCACATAATTCTTCAAATATAATTTTGCATCAACAAAGTGTGACTCAACTTCAGTGAAAGGATTATCATTAACAACTATTTTCCTTTCAATTTCATCTTGAAGATACTTCAAACACTGATAAAAAGAGGATGAGATAATTTTGTTCTCATGAACCTAAGGTCTACCAAGCAAGATATTATATGAAGTCTTTGCATCGATCACATGCATCCATATACTAGATCGCAAATCTCCAATAGGATTTCTAACTTGATGGAGCCTATAAACCTCTACCCCCTTAATTGAATCCTTGTATTAATAGGCGACTTTTGCTAAGTTCCTTAGTCGTGATGCTAGTTCTTTCAATGTATGGATAGGCAGAATGTTAACTCCAGACCTTTCATCAATCAAGATTCTGTTTATCCTCTTCTCTAGCACATGACCTACCATATACAAAAGACGATTATGTATTTTTTCACCAAATAGAAGATTATTATCTGTAAATGTGATTTTTGTGTCACATGCATGCACTTCTTGAAGAGAGGGTTTTATAAGCCTTTCAAAAGATAAAGGGGAGGTTTTTTTTATGCAGTTTCACCCACTTCTTCTCTATCCATGGGAGAGATATTTGATGAAGTTTATCCTATTATTTTTTCTTTGTCGGTGTTAAAGCATGATGCCTCACAATCATCTTGGATAGTCTTAGTGTGAAACCAACTTAGTAAGAACTCTCCAAAAGTCACAGGACATCGTGGTATCTGGTAGTGATGCACTTCCACCTTTGCTTTCTTTGGATGAGTGACTAACTTTTGCTTTTTTGGTCTCCTCACCATCCTTTCTCTAGTTGGTTGCTTAGATGATTTTCTTCATGAACTTGGCTTGTTGCGTTTCCACCTAGTTACGAGAATCCAACCTTCATCATCATCTCTATCAATTTGGGTTTTATTGGGCTCTAACGACTTCTCTTTTTCAAAGGTATAAATTTGGACTAGGTCAAGCGAGCCAAAAGTGATAGAGATTTGGTTAGAACTTAATTTCTCATCATCAAGGACAATCTTCTCTTCCCTAGCCAATTGTATAACTTTGCCCTTGAAGACAAAACACTTTTCTAGAGAATGACCCAAAAGCCTATGATATTTGCAATAGTTTGGATCGTCAGTCTTTCCAGCTTTATCGGGTCGTTTCATCTCTGGAAACTCAATAAGCTTTAGTTCAACCAATTCATCAAATATTTGAGAAACATCAGAATCCAGAAAAAAGTATTCTTTTTCTTGCATCTTCTTTAAAGTCAACTTTCGATTTGGACGCCCTTGATAAATTGTCTTCATACTTTGCTTCTTGTTTTCCTTTGTAGTGAATTTCACGGGCGATGCATTGACATTCATGGATTCCTTGTTGTCATTTTTTAGCACAAATTTACTCTATTTCTTCGAGTCTTGCTTATCCTTTCCTTTGTGAAGATCATGGACAGACATCATATCTTTTCCTCAGAAGACATGCTTAACTCCATATTGTGAGCGTGAGTGGCTAAATCTTTAAAGGACTTTGTCTTGATTCCTTCTAAGATGTAGAGAAGCCCCCAGTGCATTCCTTGAATACACATTTCAATCGCAAAAGCTTCACTAAGTCTGTCTTTGCAATTAAATCTCGCATTCCTCCATCAATTTAAGAAGTTGATGACTAGTTCATCCTTTCTTTGGCGAGTAATTGTGAGTTCTACCATGCTCACTGTGTGCCTTGTGATATAGAAGCGATTGAAAAACTCATGCTCTAGTTGCTCTCAACTGTCAATAGAATGAGGCTCAAGATCTGTGTACCAGTCAAAGAAATTTCCTTTTAAGGAGTGGACGAACTATTTGACGAGATAGTCTCCATATGTCCCAACATTATTACATGTCTCCATAAAGTGTGCAACATGTTGCTTTGGATTTTTTTGTCCTCGACTATTGAAATTTGAGAGGCTAATACTCGGCAGGTATTTTTAGGCTATCAATCTTTGCAGTGTAAGGCTTGGCATATATATGGGAAGACTTAGCGGAGACTTCATACTTGTCTTTGATAGTCCCTTCGATAAACTCCTTTAATTGATCGAGAGGGATTATGCCTTCAACAGAAACTGGCATCTCCTTGATAGATGGTGCTTGCTTCACATGATTTTCAGTCTCTTGAGTTTCAATACCCTTCCCATGTGCATGGCTAGACTCCCCATCTAGTAAGTCATCCACCCTCTCTATCAACTTATCGATGTGATACTCTTGGTGTTGCATATGCTTGGTCAATCCTTCAATCATCTTTACCAGATTCGCAAGTTGTTCCTCCATGGATGAAGCATTAGTTGTCATCGCTTACATAACTATTGGAGGCATTGGAGAGAAGCATGAATTATCGTGAAAACTAACCTTCAGAGGGCTCACATTATGCGATGCATATAGAGAAAATTCATTGGATGATCCACGATCTTTATTTGTGGTAGAGTTCTTGGAACCAAAAATCTCAAGTAGAGCTAAATTCTGCTTGATCTTCTCAGCAACACTACTTCCTCCTTTTGAAGCATTGTAGAGGACCTCATTTCCTTTGGGGTTGAAGATTCGAAAGCAGGAGTTGGTGCAGAAGACACTTGCAATGTTTGTTGTCCTAGAATAGTAGTTTTGTTCCTTGTAAAATCTCCAATACTTCCAAAAGAAATTCCTAGGATTTTCTCTACTTCAACAGAGAACTTGGAATTAGCAGCCTTGGAGGAAGTTGATTGGGAGTTGATCTTCTTGAAAATCATTTGAATGTTCTTTGATGCTTGAAAAGTTGAGATGAGAGGTAGAGATTGTCCCACTGGGTGTGCCAGAATTTGTATGACAGTAAAATTTGTGTCGTGA
Source organism: Solanum aculeatissimum (assembly GCA_038996855.1). Classification (NCBI taxonomy): domain Eukaryota; kingdom Viridiplantae; phylum Streptophyta; class Magnoliopsida; order Solanales; family Solanaceae; genus Solanum; species Solanum aculeatissimum. The sequence goes on along the minus strand of JBCEWC010001815.1, from coordinate 34,995 downwards.
AAATAATATTCAAGGAACGAAAAATATTGCCACAATAGTATTTTATTTCAAGGAGTGAGTTCTACAATCTCTATGGATCCTCTGATTCGCCTTTTAAAATATAAATTCAAGGGTTCTTTAGCTTGATCTTGAATCTTGTAAAACTTGATGAATTTGATCTTGACTTGTATTTGAATCCAAGGGCTTTTGGGCTTGATCTTGAATTCGGTGATCTTGATCTTCATTTATGAATTTGATGAATTTGAACTTGAACTTGAACTTGATATGATTTGTTCTTGAACTTGATCTTGATCTTGTCATGTACTTGAATCCAAGGGTTTTTGAGCTTGTTCTTGAATTTGGTGGTCTTGATTTAGATGTGTTCTTGAACTTGAATGCTTGATTTCTTGAATTCTTGTTGCTTGCAGAGAAATCTGCAGCGTTTGATCCACGAGCTCTCTTTGGCTTCTTGTTAGAATTTTTGATTATTAATTCTGAATTATGAGGATCCTATATATATTTGTAGAATAGAGAAGTTACGATGGAATCAGGCTTTCTTCCGGCCAATCAGATTTAAGGTGACATGGCACAGGAAAAGTGATAGGAATAGATTTCCTTTCAAGTGACATGACGATATTTGATTAGTTGAGACACATCACTTGTACATGTGACATATTTTTATTGACCTTTGATTGAGATAGGAATTCCATGTCATTTGACACATGGTGTGATCCTATTGACTTCTTTGTTTGACTTGGCATGCCACGTCATTCGATACATGACATCAAATGAGCCTCTAGGATAATATGGTATTAGGCCTATAAAGTGGGTCAACTTTTGTAGCCCAAATAAATGAATTTGGGTTTTTGATTAAATTCATATTTTATTGGACTTAATTAATTAACTCAATTATATTAATCCACAATATTCATTTTAGACTAATATATTTTGAATTTATATAATTTGAGTGATATTATAAAATTTATATTTTAATAAATTTTATATGATTACAATTTGTATGACAATAAAATTCACGTCGTGAAAATAATATTCAAGGAACGAAAAATATTGTTACAATCGTAGTATTTTATTTCAAGGAGTGAGTTCTACAATCTCTATGGATCCTCTGATTCGTCTTTTCAAATATAAATTCAAGGAATCTTTAGCTTGATCTTGAATCTTGTAAAACTTGATGAATATGATCTTGACTTGTACTTGAATCCAAGGGCTTTTGAGTTTGATCTTGAATTCGGTGATTTCGATCTTGATTTATGAATTTGATGAACTTGAACTTGAACTTGATATGATTTGTTCTTGAACTTGATATTGACTTGTACTTGAATCCAAGGGCTTTTGGGCTTGTTCTTGAATCCGGTGGTCTTGATCTTGATGTGTTCTTGAACTTGAATGCTTGATTTCTTGAATTCTTGGTTCTTGTGGAGAAATTTGTGGTGTTTGATCCACGATCTCTCTCTGGCTTCTTGTTAGAATTTTTCATCGTTAGTTTTCAATATGAGGACCCCTATACATAGTTGTAGAATAGAGGAGTTACGATAAAGTCATGCTTTCTTCCGACCAATCAGATTTAAGGTGACATGTCGCAGGAAAAATGATGGGAATAGGTTTCCTTCAAGTGACATGGCGATATTTGATTTGTTGAGACATATCACTTGTACATGTGACATATTTTTATTGACCTTTGATTGAGATAGAAATTCCATGTCATTTGACACATGACGTGATCCTATTGACTTCTTTGTTTGACTTGGCATGTCACATCATTCGACACGTGACATCAAGTGGGCTTCTAGGATGAGAGGATATTGGGCCTAATGAAGTAGATCATCTTTTGTAGCCCAAATAAATGAATTTGGGCTTTTGATTAAATCCATATTTTATTGGACTTAATTAATTAACCCAATTATATTAATTCACAATATTCATTTTGGACTAATATATTTTGAATTTAATATAATTTGAGTCATATTGTAAAATTTATATTTTAATAAATTTTATATGATTACAATTTGTATGATAATAAAATTTGCGTCGTGTGAAAATAATATTCAAGGAACGAAAATATTGTTACAATCGTAGTATTTTATTTCAAGGAGTGAGTTCTACAATCTCTATGGATCCTCTGATTCGCCTTTTCAGATATAAATTCAAGGGATCTTTAGCTTGATCTTGAATCTTGTAAAACTTGATAAATTTAATCTTGACTTGTACTTAAATCCTAGGGCTTTTGGGCTTGATCTTGAATTCGGTGATCTTGATTTATGAATTTGATGAACTTGAACTTGAACTTTAACTTGATATGATTTGTTCTTAAACTTGATCTTGACTTGTACTTGAACCCAAGGGCTTTTGGGCTTGTTCTTGAATCCGGTGGTCTTGATCTTGATGAGTTATTGAACTTGAATGCTTGATCTCTTGAATTCTTGGTTCTTGTGGAGAAATTTGCAGCGTTTGATCCACGAGCTCTCTTTGGCTTCTTGTTAGAATTCTTGATTATTAATTCTGAATTATGAGGACCCCTATATATAGTTGTAAAATAGAGGAGTTTCCGGCCAATTAGATTTAAGGTGACATGACACAAGAAAAGTGATAGAAATAGGTTTCCTTTCAAGTGACATGATGATATTTGATTGGTTGAGACACATCACTAATAGATGTAACATATTTTTATGAGTCTTTGATTGAGATAGGAATTCCATGTCATTTGACACATGACGTGATCCTATTGGCTTTTTTGTTTGACTTGGCATGTCACGTCATTCGACACTTTACATCAAGTGGGCCTCTAGGATGAGAGGGTATTGGACCTATAAAGTGGGTCATTTTTTGTAGCCCAAATAAATGAATTTGGGCTTTTGATTAAATCCATAATTTATTGGACTTAATTAATTAACTCAATTATATTAATCCACAATATTCATTTTGGACTAATATATTTTGAATTTAATATAATTTGAGTCATATAATAAAATTTATATTTTAATAAATTTTATATGATTATAGGGGTATTATAGTAATTTAATATTTAAGTTTGGGAGTTCAAACATTATTGAAAAACCAATTATATTGAGAAATAATGTTATAATCCAAAATATAATTGAATATAGCTAGGAGTTTAGCAATATTAAATTAATAAAAGTTCTTGAGATATATTTATAATGCGAAATTTTCAATATAAAAAGAACTTAATAACTTTAAAGTATTTTATTAATTTTAATATTAAGATATATAAATTTAATTAGATTATTTATGATTGCACGAAACACGAATTTATTACCTAATTATGAATAAGAGCATATTTTACAGTAATTATTTAAGCAAGACATTTATATTTCTTCAATTACAAGGATATTTCCGTGGTTTAAAAATGACAACTCAACATATATTGGACGTATGGCCATTGAAAACCCAAAAAAAAATATATTTAATTTGAAATTTGAAAGTTGGAGTTGAAGTTATGTTTGATAATACTTTTTGCAATAAATATTTAGAATTTGAATATATATTTTTTTATAAAAAATTAAACATAATTAAATGGGGTTATTTTAAATAAATAAAAGTTTTAGGGTAAATTTGAAAAAGAAAACATGAAAAGGTGAAAAAAGATTTTTGGGAATTTTTAGGATTGAAATGCTAATTTTCAAATAAAGTGAAAAAATACGAAAAAAACTCATGAACAAATGGGTTGAAATTCCCAAAATAATAGTAATAATTATGCCTTCACTTTTTTTCTAAAAAAAAAAAAAAAAAGAACTTACAAGTTCTTGTTGGCGATTTTTTTTTTAAGGAAAAAAATAAAAGGCTTGTTTTAGTATTTCATCTTTTGTGTTTTTAATTTTTTCCTTTCAATTTCCTCTTTTATTCATGTTTTAATAATAAAGAAACGAAATAATTACCGTTGGGGGAAACAAACCGACGTCTCCTTTAGTGTTTGGCGCGAAATAGCCATAAACTACCATTGTCAATAAGCTTTTGTCTAACTCAGAAACAAGATTGGAAAAAGGCTACCGGGAAATGCTGAACAATGAATGACAATTCAATTCAACCAGATTGGTATTCTCCAACTCGACTTCTCAGCACTCCCCTCAACTATGATTTTCCTGTAATTAATCCACATTACCATTTTTTCGCCCTTGTTAATTTCTGTTTTTTTTTTATGAATTCATATGTGATTTTGAGTGTTCTTGTGATGAAGGGTGATAGATTTATACCCAATAGAAGCCTGATGGATCTTGATCAAGCCCATACTTTACTCACCAACAAAACCAATAACAAACTCCAAAAACCCAACTTCAATGTTAGTTTCTTTAATTTCTTGACTTGTTTCTTCATAGCATTTCAATTCTTCTCGCGTTTCTGATTGTGGAAGTAGACTCTGTTTCTTGACACCCATTTTAGTTGGTATTTGTTTTGTCATTCTGAGTTCCTTTTGATAGGACGAATATAGAAGGAAGATGGAGGAAAATCTTAAGTTGGACGTACAAGGAAGACCATTCAGAATGCTGGTGTTTAGAGGGAGTCCTAAATCGAGTAGACAATCCACACGCCTAATTGATGAAATGAGGCGCAGTGACAAAGAAATCCCCCAGCAAACTAATGACTCTAGGAGATACCGGAAGTTTCCTTTGGTAAGAATTTGCTAGATTTGAATTTACATGAAATTTATGAGACCATTGATTGTGTCAAATAATATGTTGGGATGTTATATGCAGAAAGCAACTCGAGCTTTGGATGCTCCTCTTTTGTCGGATGACTATTACTCGAATGTTATGGATTGGGGAAAATCAAACATACTTGCGATTGTTCTGGGCTCAATTCTGTACATATGGAACGCTCAAGTGCAAAAAGCAGGGGTACTGATGGAAGTGAAGCATGAACACGATTGTCCTACTAGTGTAGCATGGTCTGGTGATGGGAAAATAGTAGCAGTTGGTTGTAATTCCTCTAAACTCCAGCTCTGGGATGCTGAGACTTCCAAGCTTGTAAGACTTGTTAATGTTGGTTACATTGTAGGAGAAGTTTTCCTTCTTGTTGTTTCCACTTAAGTGATCCACTTCTTTTGCTCACATAAACAGGTGAGAGACCTGCAAGGCCATCAAAGCAGAGTGGGTTGTGTTGCATGGAATGGTCATATTTTAACCTCAGGGAGTAAAGACAGAGCTATTATTAATCATGATGGTAGTACTAAGTTATTCTACTGATGTAGTTAATTAATCTCCCTTGTAACAGCAGCCTGCTTACTTTTTAGTCTCATTGACAGCACGAGCAAGAAACAATTTGGCCTCTGTAACGAGAGTACATAGAGGGGAAGTTTGTGGCCTGAAGTGGTCTAGCACGGGGAATGCACTTGCTAGTGGTGGAAATGACAATCTAGTGTACATATGGGATATTTCCAAGATGAGTTCAAGGCATTATATGCACCGGTTCAATGAACATCATGCTGCAGTCAAGGCCCTAGCTTGGTGTCCATATAACAGTGACGTATTAGCCTCTGGAGGGGGCATAAATGATGGATGTCTTAAGATTTGGAACATACAGAAGGGGACATGTATCAGCACCAATGAAACTGGAGCTCAGGCAAGTTTTAACATCATTTTCGCCATCTTATAGCAATTATGTATAAGTTTCCATGGATGCCAGAGCTCCCACTTTCCACTAACTTGACTTACTGAGCAATGCTATTTCAGTTTATAGATTTATCACAAATTTCCATCGTAAGTTTGATTAATACAAACTTTTCCTCATACATGTGGTATTGTTGTGAATGAAATTGGCAGATTTGTGGGCTTCAATGGAACAGGCATCACAAAGAGATATTAAGTGGTCATGGGTTTGGAACGGGTGAATCTCATTGTCAGTTGTGTTTATGGAGTTATCCTTCCATGGCTAGAATAGGAGAGCCACTGCGTCATTCTTCTTCATCAAGAATTTTGCATCTCTCCCAGGTGAGACTTAGATATCAAAGGAAGTAGGAGTAACAGTGCTATCAAAATTGAGACGGTAACTTTGCTCCTTTTCTTATTGCAGAGCCCTGATGGTTTGACTGTGGTATCAGCTGGAGCAGATGAGACTCTTAGGTTCTGGGAGATATTTGGCCCCCCTCAGGAGAGCAGTGCAAATGTAACAGATTTGGATAATCTCTTGTCCCTGAAGGCGTCAGCAGTGAGATAATAAGCTGCTTGAACTTTGAAATAAAGATGTTTGAAATGTAGCTTTGTCAATTCTCAGCTTGCATGATAGATCATAGATGTCTAATCCTGTGGTAAAGAAAGCTATAGTAAATCTAGTTCAATTCCAGATAAAACAGGTACTTGCCATGAGAAGTGAGAAACATATTATGGAGAAAGTTACTCGAATAAATATTGATCTGGAAGATTTTTTACAAAATCCAAAACTCTAAATGTATAAACTTCAAGGTACAAGTCTCTCAGGCCCTTGGCTGAAGTCTTGTACTTCTGCAGAAGTCAGGCATCTAGCAAAAACTTTAAAAAACCGTAATCATTGATATTGCTTGGTAGGAAGAAAATCAGATGACTTTGTGACGACATAAAATTGGAGAAAGAAACATTAGTAAGGTCGTCAAATTGTTCATCTGAGAAATATGGAGTTTTCGACTGTTCAAGATGTCCAGCACTGTTGCACTTAAGCAAAGAACCTAACCCCTACCATGCACTTACACAATATTTTCTTGAATAACCACGCTTGAAGGCCCTTGTGGTTGGGCCCTTCCTTGGATCCTGCGCATAGCGGGGAGCTTTAGTACACTAGGCTTGCCTAACCACGCTTGAAGGCCAAAATTATTAAGCAACAAATTTGCTTCAGATGGTGAACCAGAGAACTCAGGGACTGTTAAGTTTCTGGTCTTCAATGTTTTCCGAATCTGTCCAGATCAGACTTTTCTATTGTCAAGAGAATCAGAAATCATGAACCTGATAGAACCCTTAATCACATCCCAAAGGCATCCAGCCCCAGCTAGCATAGCCATGTAAGTCAAGTACCATATGCAAACCTTTACTACAGTAGAACTCTGGTGTGCTGTACATTACAAATATCTCCTTCAGAGCACAAGTTTCCAATCTATCTGACTGATTGGCCTAGGATTCTCTTCTTAACAAATTCAGCTTCCTTGGTTCTTCCTTCAGTTTCAAGAACAAGTGCTAACTCTTCCACACATTCTAAAGGTTGTTGGACTCCTTTCTCGAGCAACTCATAGTAAATCTCAAATGCTTCTGAAGCTCTACGTGCTTTGCAGAGATCAGATAAAAGAGTACTACATGTATCTACATTCAGAATATGACCCTTACTTAAGCTAAATAACAATAATGTGCATGCCTCCAATAACTTTCTACACTGGCAAAGGAAAACAACCAAGCCTTCCATATCTACCATGTATTCATTTTCATAAAGGCACCTAACAATCTCAAAAGCTCTCTCCCTTAATCCTTTTTGGAAGAGTATCCTCACAGTATCAGTTGAAAGACTCATGTTTTGTCTAACTTTGTGATCTATCATTAGTGTCACCAAGGAAGCACATTCACTTGCACAATTCTTCTTGATTAGTTCTGTAAGGATTTGATGGAAAGTTGAAGATCTTGGAAGATGGGAGCTTTTCAACATCTTCTCTAGAGTATCGTAAGCAACTTTAGGGTCATTCTTTTGCAGCAAACATTCAATTAGGGACTCATAAATTACAATATTGGGTATATAATCTCTCCTCAACATCAAAATTAAGAGTTCATGTGCATCATTAAATGTGCCTTCTCTACAATGCCCCATGATCAGGAGTTCATAAGCATAAGGATCCTGTGTTCCTCTTCGCATTAGTTGCCTGAATACTTTCTCAGCTTTCTTTGTCTTGCCAATCTTGCACAAATACTCAAAAATGGGGTTGTATGCGGCAATGAGAGGTGTACAGCCATCATCACAAAGCAATACCTCCTTCATTAGGTCATCAGATAATTTCTCTGCCCTATCAAAGTATCCTTTTTGACAAAAGCTCCGTATTAAGATGCTATATGTTGCTGAATCAGGTTTCACCTTTAAGTTAAACATATTCTCAAAAACTTTCATCGCTTCATCTAGATTTCCCACATTGCAGTGATAGGTAATCAATGTATTGAAAGTACATGTATCTGGAATAAGTCCTCCACCTCCTAGAGTTCCTTCCAAGATCTCCTTTATTTTGTCAAATCTTTTAGCCTCACAAAGACCTTGTACAAGAGTATTATAAGTAATACTGGTTGGTTTTAGACCACAATCCATCATTTCCTCAAAAACATCAAGAGCCTGTTCAACCTCTTGCTTCTCACAATACCCTCTAACCAAAGTGGTGTAGCTTACAACATTAGGAGTCAATTGATGACCCCTCCTGACCATACCCTTTAACACGTTATGTGCAATCTCCACTTTCCCTGCCCTACACAAACCGTCAACAATGGTATTGTATGTAATCACATCCGGTTCACATTCATGCCTCTCCATCTCCTTAAAAAACCTAAATCCTTTATCAACCATGGAGTTCAAACAAAATCCTCTGATCAAAATGTTAAAAGTATAAACATCAGGCTTGGCACCAAATGTCTTAAGCATTTCATCAAACAGTTGGTAGACCATACCAGTTCGACCCCTCTTAAGCAAAATTGAGAACAAACTATTGAACGTAACCACAGAAGGTGAAATTCCAAGTGACTTCATCACTTTAAACGCCTTCAATGATTCTTGAAAAAGCCCAGCTTTACCATAACTTCGAATCAAGGTGTTAAAGTACTTATCTTGAAACATTACAGTACCATTAGACCTTCTGGGTATAGATAAAAGGAAGTTTCTTGCTGAATTCAGTCTGCGGGCATTGCCGAGGAGTTGGAGCATGAGCAAATACGATTGATGGGTGTGTGAAAAACCCATTTTTTGGGTCCAGTTGAAGAAGTGAAGAGCTTTGGAAGGTGTCTTGATGAAGCGGAGTGTGTGAAGGACAGTGGTGTGAGAGAGGGAGGGTTGAGTGAGGGAGGCAAGAGAAGATTCAAGATGAGATGACCATGGGTTTGTGTTGATGATACGGGCCATGTTTGCAGCTTTCTTGGATTTTGAAGAAGATGATTTCGTCTTGGGATTACCAAGGTGGTCACCATTTTTGGTGCTGGTGGGCTTGGTGGTTTGTTCGGAGAAAATCTGAACAAGAGTCGAGAGCTGAAAATGAGGAGCTCTGAATCTGAAGATGGCGGAGTAGGCTGTTACTGAAGGAAAAAGAGCAATCACCATGCTGCTAGTTCATTTGACACTTGGGTTTAGCAGGGTAATTTGAATGCTGAAATTAGTTCAGAAGAATTCTGCAAATTAATTTTACCATTTCAATTGTTTGCTGTAACCCTTTTCAATCTGAAATCATGCTGATAAAAGTAAGTATTATTTTAGAACAAAAAAAGTCAAAAATATTCCTCAAACTTTTATTTATTAGTTAGCTTTATTTTATATTAAAATAAAATTATTAATAACACCTACCGTTAATAAAATTTTGTATAAATTATACAAATATCATATTTTAAAAAGTTAATGTCAATTAATACCAACTTATTCTAAAATTATCTAAAATCTCTTTTTTTAGGGATTGTGGCGATACAAAAATGTAAACAGTGATACATATAAAAAATGTAGGAGCATTAATAGTTAGTTGCGCTACAAAAGAAGATGTTAATGCAGTTTTAAATCAATCTCCAGCAATTACGCTTAAACGTTTCCTCGATTTATGAAACCCCTATTTATACGTAACAGAAACCTAAATTCAAAATTTCAAAAACTTTATTCAAAAAACTTTCCGATACGACGTCTAGGTTAACAATTATCAATCTTGATGCGACATGAATGTATCAATCTTGCTACAACATTCTGAGATTTGGGAGAACGATGTGGAGTATAAATGGTACATGAGTGATGAAATTGTTGTGGGTGACAATATTTCTTTTGTTAATCTCAAAGTCGCAATTGTCGCTGAAGTTGGAGTTCGACGAACGTAGAGAAAGGTTATTGATACGTTACATTGTAGAAGGTAATTCTTCTCCAATCACAATTCGCAATGACAAGGATGTTAGACTATATATTGGAGTCAAAAAATAAAATAAAATCAGGGTTTGGAATGTATCCATTATGTGTAAATATGACTTGAATGTTGATGAGTTGCAGACATTTGATACAACATCTGGTTCGGTTCATTGTGCTGAAATTCAACAAAATGAGATGGATGTTTTGGGGTTGGTGAAATCCATTATGGATAGTTAGTACTATGTGACAGAAGTAGATGTATCGAATTTGATCAATGGATCAACATAGTTGGAGATAAAGGAGAAACAAATGTATAAGGATAAATTAATATTGATAGCGCTTATGGGCAAATACAAGATCGAAAAAGATTTCAATTTTAGGGTCAATAGCTCAGATAGCAAAAGGTATGTTTTAATTTGTGATTGTATCATAGTATGATGTTGTTGTTATTATGTTGGTGATTCATGCATGTATCAGTGTGTGTGTGTGTGTATATATTTATATATATATGTGTGTGTGTGTGTGTGTGTGTGTGAAACAGTGTAAATAAAAGTAAATTAGTATCAGCTCTAGATACAATTTAAGTTTGTATGGTTATATCAATAATTTGATGATTTGTTGTATCGGTAATGACATTAATATGTAGTAGCAACATTTGGAGATATTGATACAATTTGTGCATATATTTTGTTATATCAATATTTTTTTTTTGTTTCATGACCATATTGAGTTGAATTTTCATGCATGTATCAATTGTATTATGAAAAAAAATAGTTATGTGACTAATAATATGCTAAATCTTTAAATTTTGTTGCAGCTATGTATTAAATTTTTTTTCAGATGAATGTATTTGGAGTATGAAGGCATCATGCATGAATAACACCAATGTGTTCAAAATAAGATACTTCAATGATGTACACACACACGTCCCATGAGAGAAAGAATTCTTAACAATGTTGAAGCTATGCTATCGTTTGTTAGTGGTGTCATTGCATCCAAATTAGTAAATCATAAAATAAGTCACACTCCAAATGATATGATGTTAAGGCTGCTTATGGGGTAAACATTACGTATCAGAAAGCCTGGCATGCAAGTGAACGTGCATTGGAGATGTTAAGGGGCAAATCGGCTGACGAATATAGACAGATGCCTAGATATATATACATGACTAATATTGTGTATCCAAATTTCTATATAAGAATGAAAAAGTCTGTTGAAAATGAATTCATGTATATTTTTATATCGTTAAGGCCACTGATGAAGGGGTTCCAATTTTGCAGACCTGTAGTGGTTGTCGATGGTGCTCATCTAAGTGAAGCTTCCAAAGGAACATTTGTATCAGCGCACACTCTCGATGGTGCAAGTATTATATTAATATTTTTTTATTGATTCAAAATTAAATCATGTATCATAATAACACATATGCTTATATTTTTTTGGTTGTTGAAAACTGTAATTAAAGAGTGGATATTGTTGATACAAAAAATGATGCTTCATGGACATGATTTTTTTAGCAGTTTAGATATGCACTTGACGTTAGAGAGGAAATGTGTATTGTATCAGATCGAAATAAAAGCATAATGAAAAGTGTAAGTACTATTTTTCCTGATGTCCCCCATTATGCATGCATCTGACATGTTTGAAAAAATATTTGTACAAATTTCAGGAAGAGCAAAGATATGTTAAGCGACATATACTACTCGATGATAAAGTGTTATAGGAAGAAAGATTTTGATAGAATAATGACTAAAGTGAACAAAATTGACCATAGGGTCAAGGATTATCTTGAAAATGTTGGGTATGAAAAATGGTCAAAAGTACTTGCAATAGTAAAATAGGAGGAGGAGGATGACGTCAAATATAGCCGAGTGTATCAATGGTTGTCTTGTAAAGGCAAGACAATTACCTATAATTGATTTTTTGGAGGAAGCAAAAATTCTACTTAGATCATGGAACTGCAAAAATAGAGAAAATGCATCATACACTAAAGATTTGATGGGTAGAAAATTCGAGGATATTCTTGTCGAAAATACTATAAAATATTCGAGAATGAAGGTACGTATCATTTATCCTATATAATTTTTGCAAAATTCACTATTTCTTCCTATAGTTGCCAGATTCTTATAAATAATGAGATTATTTGATTAAATATTGTTGATATAATGTGAGGTATTTGTTGAGAGATAGTCAACTTAATCATCTAAATAACCTAGCAGGTGGTTCCTTCTTCGGAATATATATTTTCTGTTTATAATTCTGATAGAGAATTTATTGTTTGTCTTGAAAGAAAAACATGTAGCCGTGGGAGGTTCCAAATTGACGAAATACCTTGTTTGCATGCAATTGTTATTTTGAAGATAAAAAATATAATAAATATGCATCCATATTGTTTTGATTACTACAAACCAGAAGCATTAGCAAATACATATGAAGTTTCAATGGTGCCAATGCCGGACAAAGAAGACTGTACTGTTCCAAAAGAAGTTCTAGATGAAATTGTGCTGCCACCAAAGTACAAGAGGTTGCTTGGATGACCAAGAAAAGGGAGAAAAAAGAATGCTGGCGAAACGACAAAGGTGAACACAAACTGCTGCGGATGATGTGGCCAAGAAGGGCACAATAGAAGAACATGTAATTTTTTTTCCTTTGATACATTGATTTGATGAGATTGTTATTTTGATTTTAAGTTGTCAGTTTAAGAGTATTTCAAATAAAGTTTAATTTTTTGACTCAACAATATATGATTGCCCTTATATGATACATATTGGGTGTGTCTTCGTACAATTTTTGTTTGATGGTTACTTATGACAATCACCTATTGTATGAGTACATGATTTTTTTTTGGAAGTATAATTTAATTTAAAAGTACATAGGTATCAAGTAATACATGTAGCACATTTATTCCGTTGAGAGATTTTTTATGTGATAAATTACGTAATCATGAATATATGCTTCTCGAGTTCAAAAAATGTATTGGTCTTCAACAAAACTAATTACTACTTTTATCATGACATTAAAGAAAAAATTCTAACTTATGTATCAATATGATAGTAAGGTTGTTTCAGTATAAATATATGACAATTGATACAAAATATTTAAAACAAATTGATACGTTATATAAAATTACATGTCTAATTAAACAAAATAGCTTTATTAATGATGATATAACAATATTGTAAAATGATCACATTCACACATTAAAAAATTAGACTGAATAAGTTGATACATAAATAATATAATGTTGAAGAATATTATACGTATCAGTAGCAAATATTGTGATGAATAAAAATATAGGTATCAATACATATATTTCTACTTATATGATAAAGGTATCAATGAGCCAAAAAAGGTATCAGTGCAAACATTTCTGATTTGATGTACTAACACTTTACTTTCTTAAGAAGGTATCAAAGAATATGTTTCGAATATATGTAGAAAGATAAATCTGACAAAAATATTTACGTTCAGCAAAATGTAAAGTCTGTACAACAACATAGTCAATTACCATAAGAGTTTAAGATAACATCTCTAACAAAATCAATCCAGAAAAAAGTAATAGCGAAAGAGATGACTATTCTAAATCAACCAAATTGTCGAGATCCAGATGAAGATAATCACCCCTAGGCCTTGGCAGATCATCATTTTCACTAGTGTATCATTCTCTCACTTTTTGACACGCGTATTCTCACAATAATATTGCATATCTCTTAAGAAGATAATCAACATCAAGATGAATTGACTGAACTGGAATTCCATCGCTGATGTACTTTGTAAAAGCAACTGCAAAAACATCACAGCTATTTTAAAAAAAAAAGAATAGTTAATTAAAAAAATGAATCAGTATTGTAAATAAAATAAATTTTAGAATACTAACAGACTGTCACTTTGTTGGTGAGAAATGCCTTCAACAAACTCAACATGAAAAGGATATTCTAGACCGAGAAGTTCACCAGTAGACTTATCCTTATGAGCATCGAGTGTAGACCAATCTGTGTGTTCAATTTGTTTTTCAAAAAATCCATTATTGTGAAGATAAGTAGGGAGCATTAGTGTCAACTTTTGAATCTCATCTGATGAAATTTTTTCTTGAACCACGAGATGAATCATAAACACGTATCAACCGTTGTTTGAGCACAACAACCACCAAAATTCAGTGATAATCAACATCATAATTAACAGGGATATACACTTCATCCACCAAATGTCAAGGTGTTCCAACAGGAATAGAAAATCCCTTTATAATGCTGGTTACTGATTTTTCATTCCTGGCTACAAAATATCCATGTGTCAAATCTTCCTAGGTACTAATATTATTTGAAGTAGATGAATAATACCTTGAATATGCGACGTCGAAGTAGTTTTTGAAGATACAGTTTGTTATTGTGTATCTGTACTGATTGTTGTATTGATACTTGACTTTCTTCCGAAGGTAATAGAAGATAACATCGAGATGCTGAGAAAAATGTTATCAACTATTATTGAACATGGTGATACACAAAATAAACTTTATTTATACTAAAATTTCAGTATGAGTTAGGCATTATTTGAAATATTCCTAATAATGATACAAAAATTTGTATTAGTGTAAAGTTATTTATAGGTGATACATATTGTGTACTATACTGGTACATAATTTGAAGTATCAGTTGATTATGCTTTGATATACTCCTATTGATACAATTAAAAAAATCATACATGATACATGATTGCAAAACACAAATACCTATATTATACAACATCGATATATAAAATATAGGTACCAGCTAGACCTATTTTTTCCTTCCATTACCTGAATATAAGATAAGAATCACACATGAAAATTCATTTTTGGATAACTTGTTCATAAAAATATACTATACTGATAGTTAAATATAAGTTGAATGAAGATACCTCATCAGTCCAATATCTATTTTTCTGCGACATCAGGTAGAACTAATTCTTGTTCGTAGGAATTGCTGCAACAAAGTCAAAATTTTCAACTCCAAGAGAAGAACATCTTGATCTATAATGTTTATCACCTGGCTTTCTGAAAAAAAATTAAATAACAAGTTTAATAAAGTTATCAAAAAAATCTAGAAACTGTAAGAGAAATTATATTAAATAATAATTCGGAGACTTAGTTGCTTGCATGCGTCTTCAAAAGGCCTTTTTCAATTCAAATGTCATATTTTGTGATTATGTCCAGTGAAGGATTGTAACATATACCAAAACCGTCGAAGGAAAACTTTAGACGAAATTTGTATGGAATTTTCTCCTTTCCCTTATCACTTGACCTAAAATCATTTAAGAAAGGTGATTGAAAAAATATAGAAGGCTGCCTACTTCGGCAAACATGTGTCTTTGATAGGTTGTGTACCACAATTTCTTTGGATAGAAAGGTAATGGGTAGTTGACTATCACGGAGAAGGAATGGATCTTCAATATTTTTCTCCGGATTAAAAATATTCAAAGGTACTGCTGTCATTGAAACATCAAATTTTTTAAGAAAGTTTTCTATAGCTTCATTGGTGCCTTTAGAAATTGAAGTTGATGTGGTCGAATCCTACATATCATCGTTTACACTAGTTAAAAGTAAGTAAATTAACAATGAATATTAATTTAAAAATATATTGGCTTGAAAGTTTACCGTTATATCATGCTTCATCAAAATAATATTCTTATGTCCCTCTTCAATTACAGATTTCAGAGGCACCCTTTCACCAACTGATTGATCTTACTGTATTGCTTATTTTTCAAAAAGATCACCCTGAACGATGACGTTTAAAAAGACATATTAAATAATGAAAATTTTAGCATATTTTGTAATAAAAATAATTAATATGTTACCCCTTTTGAACTTGAAGCGACTTTGTTCGTCGAAGTAGCTTTCATTGAATTTTTCTCCACTATTGGTGCAGCTGGATGAGTAACCTATGAGTTGAAGTTCATAAAAAAATAATTTAGGTATCATAAATTAATTTATCATTTAGTATTCACATATATCAGAAAGAAATGATTAAATTATGTTGTGACTCAAATAACATAACAAATGATACAAGAAACTCATATATATGATACAAATAAAATGTATCAATAAACATGATACAAAAGAACTGTACCTGTGCATCTTCTTGAACATCTTTATAACCATGAACCTCATGAACATTTGCATTATGTGGGACATCTTTTGGAACTTCAGTGTCTGGTGTATCTTTGTCCACTTGCAGAACATCTGCATCAACTACCGGGCCAGGTCTTTCGGCTACAATCAGGACAAACGATCCATCCATATTCTTATAGATAAAGTTAGAAAAGTTAGATACTTTTACAAACTCGTACTTAAAGTCAACAAGGCACAATCAAAAAAAATATATTCTATTCTGAATAAATAGTCTCATCTTTTATTATGGTCCAATTAAATTCGCATGTCATATCTATACTTGAACATGATACAAATGTTGCACAAAATACATGATACATAAAATAATATTAAACATGATACACATAATTTCTTTTGTATGTTTGAGGTAAGGGTGTCAAAATGAACCCAAATATAGGTAACCCGCCCAACCTGCCCAAAGTTTTATAGGTTGAACTCAAGATAATTTTAATTGGGTTCAATCTCAACCCGTTCAAACTTAACCCATTTTGAAAGATTCCTCAATTGAGCCCAATTTAATCCTCAATTTCAACCCGTTCTAAGACTCTTTACTTGCATTGATTAATGCATGTTTTCTATCTATTTTATATCTTTTTATGATTTATCCATCTATTTGTAACTTTTTATTTTTATTTTCTTGAGTTAAAATTCAAATTGTGGTTATAAAAAGTAAATAATAATATGTTAAAATTATTGATATTGAGCGTGTCAAATTGGCCGAGTCATGACCCAACCCAAATTTGAGCCCATTTGAGCCCAACCCGTTTGAGACCAAAGTATTTTTGGGTGGGTCATAACCCAACCCAATCTCTAATTTAACCCATTTTAACATTCTCATTTTTAACCCAACCCGCCCGTTTGACACCTCTAGTTTGAGGTATCAATACATATGATAATTTAATAAATATATGATAAAAATAACTATGTATCAGTACCCATGAAACAAAAAAAATAGTTAAGTTAAAAATGAGCTACTACACTCCAGTAGATTCATGAACATGGGAAACTCCTTGCACTTCAGGTAGATTTGCAGTGTCTGAGACATATTTTGAAACTTTCATAAGTATACTTAGAATTGATTTTTGAGCTTGAATGACCATACCATCCAATCCATCAGGATTGATTATCGGGGTATATTTTTTTGACTTCGTTCAAAACATTTATACAATCCATATTCTTTATAAAGAATGAAAAGAAAAGTCAGACTAATTGAAAATTGTAATAGTATAATTTAAAAGAAAACATATAAAAAAATGAGAATAAAACAACATGCATAATTGAATGTATCAACTACAAAATTCATGTATCATCTATTATTTTTGTATCAGTAAAGAGTGAACACGATAGGACATTTGAAATATTAGAATTAATACTCTAGATTATTTTGCAATATAAATGTGAATAGATTACTTTCAGTTAATAATAAGATATTTAAAAAAAATTAATTTAATAATGATTTAACAAAATAAAAATATACCTCAGAAGCTTAGATGGTGTGCGGAACGTACATCATTATTACCATTGGTTCTTTGGGTATAATAACCACATCGTCAAAAGAATCATCGTGAACTCTCTGACCAAAATTATCAGAGATATTCAGAACTGATTCGTCGTTCATATTCTTGAAATATGAACAATAAATACTTAAATGCTATGATAAAGTTTGAGCAAAAAAAATCTTTGTAAAATAATTTAATACCTCCTCATGTGTATGGACTTCCTTTCCTAAAGCTCTCATTGTCTCGATGTGATTTATTTTTATCAGAGCTTCCAGAGCAATGATCTTCCGATCAAGCGAATTGAACTTTCAATCAACCTTTTTAAAAATGATGATTACGTTGATTAATTATTATCGATGTTCGTATATGGTGAACTAGATTATGTATTGATACTTACATATTTCTTCAAAAATCGCTTCACCTCATTAACATCGCTACTATCGTCATGCTTGACAGGACCTTTAGACTGATTAAAAGGATTGGATATAGATGCATGTGTTGCTGCCTCTTTTGGGATTTGTGCACGTCATACTGATCTTTTAGGCTTATTAGTTTGTATCGTGATATACTTTTTTTCATGATCAAGCCTCTTCTTTGACGGTGGCTGTGGTGACATTGAATTAATAACACACTTGGATCTTCTTAAAAGATGTTCTGGTGGTTTTGAAGTGAAATCTTCAAAACTAGTCAAAACATCTTTATCAACATGCTCTGTATGAGCCTGTGATGTGCTTGGATTAGCAGACATGGACGACACGGTATCAGGAAGGTCTGTTGGATATGATAATTGGAGTGCTGATAATTCGGCTTGTGTAGGAATTATGTTGGAACAAGTATGTTGAAAATAAAAAGTAAAGAAAATTAAAAGTATATGTATCAGAAAGTATTTTGGTGAATCATGATTTATATATGGACCAGTAAAAAAACGATAGATTTATACGTACCTCAATGAACATATTGTACATGAGATATAAAAAGTTTTGCCTTTTGTCAACGACTCGCCAATTTAAAATCCTAGGAAAGTGATTTTCCTTTTTGACAACAACATCATCATTAACGTTTGACACACACTCATACAATCACACATTTATAGCATATGGCATGCCATAGAAACTGTAAAGTTATTTTCCTACTGTGAATTCCTGTCTGAAGCTTTCAATCAGTCTATCATATGCACTTTGATCCCATGGACACTGTACATAACTGCCATCCTCAACTATGTGAAAATGATCTACCAATATAATATATTCAGGCATTTCTGAATAAAAAAACATATGAATAAGGTATAAAATTATCATTTGTACAACATCTTCAGTGCTCTCCCATTCTCCCATCAAAAATAGATCAACAAGTAAATCCTTTTTGACACTTGTATATGTATCAAGGAAGTATGTCTGCATCAACCTGTTGGGATTCTCGTTCGTGTATTGAAAATCTTTGATACTTCTACTTGCCCACTAGTCTGGGAATGATAAGGGGTTGCTATTTTGTGCTTCACTCCATATTTTTTTAATAGTGCTTTGAATAGCCGATTACAGAAGTGTTATCCTCCATCACTAATGATGGATCGAGGGGTTCAAAACCTGGAGAAGATGTTCTTTTTCAGGAACGTTGTGATACTTTTTCCTTCATTGTTAGGAAGCGCTACTGATTCCACCCATTTTGACACATAATCAATAGCGACTAGGATGTACTTATTCCCATGTGAGCTTATAAATGGGCCCATGAAGTCTATCCCCTATAGATCAAATAGTTTAATCACCAATATGGGGTTTAGAAGGAGCTCCTATTTGTGGGAAATGCCCCTTCTCTTTAACACCTGTCGCATGCCTTGGAATAATGATGAGGATCTTGGTAGATCATTTGCCAATAGTAGCCCAATTGAAAGATTTTGTATGTTGTTCGAGATCCACTATGATGCCCACCTACCAATGATGAGTGGCACGCCTCTAGAATGCCCATCATCTCTACCTTTGGGACACAGCGGCGAATGATTCTATTCGCACATACACAGAATAAATATGGGTCATCCCAAAAGAACTTTCACACATCTAGCATGAACTTTCGGTGCTAATGAGTGTTCATACTTGGTGGCATAATATCACTAACCAAATAGTTTGCACAGTCAACAAATCATGGTATTAAATCATGTGATGCTGCTAGTACCTGTTCATCAGGAAAAGAGCCATCTATTTTAGCTCCATCATCAAACTTGACCATAGCCTCTTCTTCTAATCTGGAGAGATGGTCTGCCACTTGGTTTTCTGTTCCCTTCCAATCGATCACCTCAAAGTCAAATTCTTGGAGAAGAAGGATCCATCTAATCAATCTTAGTTTCACATCCTTCTTTGACATTAGGTATATCAATGCAGAGTGGTCTGTGTGAACAATGACCTTGGTACCCAGAAGATAAGATCTGAACTTTTCAAAGGTGAAGACTACTATGAGCAACTCTTGTTTAATGACAGTGTAGTTCTTCTGTGTTGGATTCAAATCCTTGCTGACATAGTATATTGGATGCAGGATCTTCTCGCGATGCTGGCCCAGCACCACACCCACTACAATCCCACTGGCATCACATATAATTTTGAATGGCTTAGACCAGTCTGGAGCAATGATAATAGGAGCCAATATTAATTTCTGCTTTAACCCTTCAAATGCTTGGAGACATGCATCATCAAACATGAACTTGGTCTCCTTTTCAAGTAGCTTGCACAATGAGTGTGCAATCTTTGAGAAGTCCTTGATGAAGCGCCGATAGAATCCTGCATGGCCTAGAAAGCTTTTCGCCCATTTGACAGAAATAGGTAGTGAAAGACTTTTGATCACCTCCATTTTGGCTCTATCAACCTCAATGCTTTTTCTAGAGATCTGGTGCCCTAACACTATGCCTTCCTTGACAATAAAGTGACGTTTCTCCCAATTCAAAACAAGATGGTATTTTTCGCACCTCTACAGCACCACATGCAAATGTCTCAAGCAATCTTCAAAGGAGCAGCCTATCACACTGAAGTCATCCATGAACACTTCGATTGTATCTTCCACCATATTTGAGAAAATGGACATCATATATCTCTAGAATGTTGCTAGCGCATTACATAGCCCAAATGACATCCTTCTAAATGCAAAGGTGCCATAGGGTTATGTAAATGTGGTTTTATCTTGGTCCCCTAGTGCAATGGAAATCTTATTGTATCCTGAGTAACCATCGAGAAAGAAAAACCAACCCTTGCCTATCAATCTAATCGAGCATCTGGTCCATCAACGACATTAAGAAGTGGTCCTTGTTTGTTGAGCCATTGAGTTTGCGATAGTCCATAGATTGGTCGCATAAGAATCAACTCGTTGCGTGCATTAAGGACTACAGTGATGCCGCGGTTCTTTGAAATACATCTCACCCACTCGCTGTCAGCTATGGGGTATATCACACCAGCATCCAACCACTTGATAATTTCATTTTGCATGACCTCCTGCATAAGTGGGTTGAGACGCCACTGGTGTTCGACACTCGGCTTGTACCCCTTTACCAGTTAAATTTTATGAGTACATATTCAGGGTGCGATACCAATGATGTCTGCGATTGTCTAGCCAATAGCCTTCTTGAACTGTTGCAGAACTGCTACCAATGCCTACTCCTGATGGGTTGTTAGGTCTGATACCACGATAACTGACAGTGTGTTGTTAGGACCCAAGAACGCATATTTCAAATGGGGTGGAAGATCCTTCAACTCCAGCTCTGGTGGTGACTCAATGGAAGGCTTTGTGAGTGGTAACTCTTGATTTTTTAAGTCAAGTTCCAATTTAGATTTTCTCCATGGGGGGCCCTGAACAACCAGAATCTGAACTATCTCAACATAGTTTGGGATGCCATCACTGTCAAAGTTGATCCATACCGCTTATAAATGATCAACACCCAACCTTTCTTCAATTGGCACTTCTGGTTCATCCTCGTCATCCCCTTGGTTCAGATCAGTCTAACCCATCCTTGGATGTGCCTAATTCCTGGAATGACACAGAGACGCAAAACAATGTAACATGCAAGAGATAAAGAGCAATCTATCAAATTATAGTGTGCTAATCAAGTCTAGCCATATTTCCTGGCAATGGCACCACTAAAATACTCGTGAACTGATGCTAATGCTTAGCATGCACCCCTACTTGGGGGTTTGAAATGATCGTCATCAAGTATTTAACCTAACCTCGGTTAGGATCATTTCCACGAGGAATATGGTAGACTCTGGATTAGCACACTTTTGTAAAGTGGATCTATATACCCTAACATATCCCAGGAATAGAAAAACAAAAAAATAACTATAACGAGGGGGGATTTGCAAATAAAAATAAATTCTAAACTAGAGTTACAAGTGTTTGTAATCAGAAGAGAAATGAACTAGGGCTACGTGTTCCCCATGACTCCTTAACTAAGTGTTCTTGGATACTTGCGACTTTTTTCTGGTGTGTAGGTGCCGGACAATAAATTATGTTCTCCTAAATCCTTGATCGGGCATCTAGGTGAATTTCATCTCATTACTTGATCGATCTCTGTGATGTTGCTTTACTAACCCTTACTTTTTGTCCCAAACCAAAACTACTACCCCTAGTAGATTGATTAGTTGAGAGAAATCGATCAACCTTGTTAATTAATTCTTTCTTATTCGTCACTTCTTGGATCGGGCAAGTGATATTAGGCAAGTTCTAACGTTGGCCTTCCATTAAAAATTAGTTACAGTGAAAAAATTAATTAATACATCCTAATACCATCTAAGAAATTGTAAGTAATCCAATTTTATCTTAGTTAGTTCGTCATGGTTCCCACAACCCTAGTTGTGGATTTTAGCCACACATGCTTGGAGTATGATCAGAAATCATGTAAGAAGAATGCATAATTAAATTACTTACGCACAAGAATTGATGAACAAAATCCAAAATCTCAATGAAATTGCAAACTTGAATTAGTAGAATCACAAAATAATGTTCACAAACTCTCAATCTTCTTATTATCTCTCTACAAGTAGTGTATCTAATGTTTTATGACGTTCTATATCTGATAAAGACCTAAAATACCTATTTATAATACATAAAATACAAAGCTGAAACAAAATAGGATAACTGTGTCAGTACTAGTTACGAGCACCTTTTATGGCTCGTGAGGTAGTTCACGGCTCGTGAGTCGAGGTCTCATGGAATGTGGTTCCAACTATTGGTTTCTTTCACGAAACCTTCTTCATGAGTTGTGTAGGATTTCATAACTCGTGAAGGGTTTCGTCTGAGCCACTTTCAATAACTTTTCAATTTCTGGTTTTCACTTCACGACCACACTCTAAGACTCGGGTTCTACTCTTGTAGAGTATGACTCACTTTTTACCCCTTCACTAGAACAATAAACAAAACTCTCTCTATGACTCATGGAATGACCCACGACCCGTAGAAGATCTCATAATCTGACAAATCATCTGCAAATCTATACTTCAAGCTCAAAACTAATCCAACACTGAAATCCTACAAAAACAAACAAAACAAACATCAAATCTACTAACATCGCTTTGAGAACACACAAAATCCCAAGTTTTAAGCATTAAAAGTGTTATAATTTGGAAGAACATCAGGGAGGTTGGATCACTATGGCATGGGACTGGGCCTGTCTGGTAGTGGCCCGAGTCTGTCATCACTCGATGTCCAAATCAGGTTAGACGTCAAGCTGCTCGACTGAGCCACTCATCTCAGGAGCCTCTGAATATGTAAGCTTGTCCTGCACGCAGTCCTTCATGACATTAATCTCATCCCTTCGAATAGCCATAGTATCGACAGAGCATACAGTCAACACACCTATTAGTCCAATACATTGAAAACTGAAAACAAAAATCAGAACAGGAGTGGGCAAATAAGGGTCTATGAGTGCCCTTTTTACGAGTCGTAGAGTGATCTACGAGCTGTAAAGGGCTCTCATGGATAAAATGTTCAGAAATCTGAGTTACTAGAATTGCATCTATGAGGACAGGTATGACTCGTAGAAGACTCTACGAGTTGTAAACTGAGTCATAGATGGGATTCCAAGTTAGGTTTTAAACAGGCAGAACTCTACGAGACCTATCTACGAGTCATGGAACAAACTACAAATCGTAGAAGGTCTCATTTGATGACATCCTAGAAATGTTTGGTTTTTGGAATTCCCTACGAGGGAGCTCTATAACTCGTGGATTAATCCATGACCCATAAAAAGCCTTCGTGAGAGGAACTTTCAGATTTCAAAATTTCCAAGTTTGTCACACGAGTTCCAAATGACCACTTTACACTTATTTAAATATTATTGAAGCAACATGCACCACCCATATGATTTAGCACACAATACCCATCCCCCTACTTGCTTTATATTCAAAACAACCCCATCGATAGTATTTTAGCATGCAATCCTAACGGTCTGACCCTAGTTTAAAATTTTTAGCAATCATCAATAATTTCAAGCAACCACATGATATGTTTTCAATCAATTCGATTCATTTTGATGGCCTACACATCCTTTGAACATAAAATTGGCTACCCAAACATTTTTCGGTCACCTAATTCAATTTTAACCTAGGCAATAAAATCAAATTTATGAGTGACCACCGAAATTAGAACTAAACTAATCTAATCACATAGTATAAACTTCCCACCCCAAATCAACAATCAATCAAGATTCACCTGTCACTCGATAATTTTAAGCTTTATGGATAAAAAACCTTTCGAATTTGATGTATACTTGGTTGAAATTGAAAAAGGGAGCAACAAGAAGCCTAAAAACCTTAGGTGGTGGGTCGCCAGAAAATGGTAAGGGTGCCAAAGTTGGGGGTCGAACCGATGTGGAAAAGGAGGGGTTAGGGTTAATTATGGAAATTAATAGTTTAAATAGGGTCAAATTAGTTTTGACCTCTTATATAAGCTTACAGGGTCGGGTTTAAAAATGATTAGGCCTGGACTCACGAAACCCCGATTATGGGCCGTGGAATGTTCTACAGCTCATAGATCGTGGTCTCGTGTGAGCCTAGGACCTTAATTGCAGACCTGTCATCTACGATCCTCTATATGAGTCATGTAATGAAACACGACTCATAAGAAGGTTTCATAGAATATCTTCGACACTTAGTCAGAAACTGGAAAACTTACTTGGGGTCCACGAGCCCCATTCACGACTCGTATTTTAATCTACGGATTGTAAAGTTGGCTTGTGGACTAGAGTGCATAATATTTTGCTTACTAGAAAGTTCTACGAGCCGATATACAAGTAGTACAATGAAGTACGACCCATATATTCAGTCGTAGCATCTTCTTTTTAGCCCAAAATAACTGGCTTGGTCTTACACCTACAGAACCTGCATAAACATACTATTACCCTATATGTCACCAGTCCAAAGTCCATATATTACAAGCAAATTACTGATAAATAAAATCTACCTAACAATCTAAGAACTAAAAATCAAATAAAACTACCCTATAACATCAAATTACTTAGGTTTCCTCCTCAGAAGTGCTTGATTTATTGTCGTGGCATGATATGGACGTCTTGATTACTTAGACTACATAAATCACCCACACTTCCATCATTAGCTTGACTGACCTCTTCATTGACTGACAGGCGTTGAAGACAACTTCTTCGTCATTCAATATGAACTTGAGTTGGCTAGATTCCATGTCCACTAGGGCTCTCCCAGTGGCTAGGAAAGACCTTTCCAAGATGATTGGCACTTCGAAGTCGACCTCGCATTCTAGGATCACAAAGTCTGTAGGAAATATGAATTTGTCTACTTTGACAAGGACATCATAAAGTATCCCCATAGGCTTCTTCACCGTGCAATTAGCCATCAACTATCTCATGCTAGTCGGGGTATGAGATGCTAAACCAAGTTTGTTAAAGATCACAAGGGGCATCAAATTTATGCTGGACCAAGATCACACAATGCCCTTGCGAACTCCACATCACCTACAGTGCAGGGAATAGTGAATGCTTGTGGGTCTTCTCATTTCTGCACCAAGGACCTAGTTAAAATCACACTGCAGTGATGGAGCTCTTATGAGAGTTCCTGGCTCACAATACGCTTCTTTGTAATCGGGTCCTTCAAAAACTTTGCATACCCATACATCTTCTCTAATGCCTCAATCAACAGGATGTTTATAGAGAGTTGCTTCAACATAGAGAGAAAGTGTTTGAACTTACATTTCTCTTCCTTTTTCTTTAGTCTCTGAGGGAAGGGAGGAAGAGGATGAGGAATGGGTTTCAACTATTTTGGCACTGCATCGCTTTCCTCATTCTCAACTCGATTATCTCCAATCTCAGTCTTTCTATTCACAACACTCTCATCACGAACATCTCCATCATCTAATGACATTGGGGGATCAATGATCTGCTTCCCACTGTGAGTTATGATTTCCATACACTACCCCTTATTTTTGGGATTTTTCACTGTGTTACTGGGCAACGTACTTTTCTGACATTGGTTCAAAAGGGTAGATATCTTGCCAAATTATTGCTCAAACTACTTAATTTCTACAGAGTGAGACTCGATCTTCTGATTAATGCTGGAGATGTCAGACTTCATCCCCTTTAGTGTCTCATCCTATGCATCAACTTTCTTCAACAACCGGTCAAACATCTCCTCAATGCGAGAGGAACCAACTCCAGAATCT
Source organism: Solanum aculeatissimum (assembly GCA_038996855.1). Taxonomy (NCBI): domain Eukaryota; kingdom Viridiplantae; phylum Streptophyta; class Magnoliopsida; order Solanales; family Solanaceae; genus Solanum; species Solanum aculeatissimum. The sequence goes on along the minus strand of JBCEWC010001815.1, from coordinate 8,664 downwards.
CGATTGTGTGGTAGAATATACAAACCACTTCTAAAGCCATATCTGCGACCCTATTCTGTATCTCTTTGCGATCCCCTGTTCCTGTCATAATAGCCTCCTCTGTTGTTATCTCTGAAGGTGCCTCTCTCTCGAAGTTTCAACCTTGGTTCCCTTGACCTTGGCTCCAAAGTCCTGATTAGATCCTTGGGCATTGGTCTAGAAACCCACCATCTGATCAACCACAAAACACGTGTCCTCCTCATAATAAGGCTCCTCTTACATGGGAGCATGTGGAGGTTGAAGAGCTATAATATTTACTCGCTCCAAATTTTGCTTCATCAAGAGCTCTACATTAATATTAATCCACACAAGTTTTTGCATCACTTCCTTACTAGCCTGTGCTTGTGCCGGACTGGTACTAATCGAGAATGAACTCCTCATAGTAGACTTTTCCCTTGTACCCCATGCACGATTTATCTTGAACACCCTCTCAAGTCTCTAGGCAACCTCCTAGAATAGACAATCTATAAATGAGCCTCCCATAATCGTATCAACAACTACTTGTTCATTTTCATCAAGGGCTTTATAAAAGATCTCAACCAGTGCTTTGTCAACAATCTTGTGGTCAGGGACACGTCTCAGACACTTAGTGAACCTCTCCCACGTAGCACTGATCAAATCACCATGTATCTTCTCGAAGTTGTTAATCTTAAACTTTTACTTTAGCTTCTTCGAGTTGGGGAAGAACCTTTCCAAAAAGGCTGTCTGCAATTCTGCCCAACTGATGATCAAACTTTGTAGGAGCTCAGATAACTATAACGTTGCATTACCTGTAAGAGAAAGTGGGAAAACACGAAGCCCAACGACATCCATGGAATGATTTTGGTTCCCAATCATGCTCTTACAGACAAATATAATGTTGTGTAGATGGTTATATGGATCCTCTGATGGTAGGCCCGCAAAAAACTCATGATTCTACAACATTTGTAGTAGTCCACTTGAAATGATGAACTTTGTGTCATCCGGTAGTGGGGGTAACACAATATCTCCCGCAATGTCCATTGCTATAGGGTCAAGCCTATATTGGTTCCATCGATTAGCTGCGGCTTGCAGACCCTATGGTGGTAGAGGTGGATCATTGGCTCCATTGTTTGGGTTAAGTGCTATATTCACCGCATCACCTGCGATATTATCCTGGGCCATTCTTGTTGTCGACTATGCGTTTACGCTTAGCACGCACCCCTACTCAGAAGGTTTTGAAACAGTCATACTCAAGTATTTAATCCTAACTTGGTTAAGATCGATCCCACGAGGAATAAGGCAGATACCGAATTAACATACTCTTTATAACCTTACTAGATATACTCTAATATCTCCCAGAAATAGAGAAAATAGAAACGACTAAAATGTAAAAAGGGGAATTTATGATAAAAGTAAATTCTAAACTATAATAATAGCTTGTTTGTCCAGTAGAGAAACTAAGTAGGATGAAGTGTTCCCCATGACTTTCTAACTAAGTGTTTTCGGATACTCACAACTCTTGTTTGGTGTGCAGGTGCAAGATAGTGAGCTAAGTTCTCCTAAATCCTTGGTCTGGCATCTAGGTGAATTTTATCACATTACTGGATCGGTGTCTATAATGTAGCATTACTAACCCTCACGTTTTATCCCAGAGTAAAACTACTACCCCTTGCAGCCTGATTAGTTGAGAAATAGTCAATCAACCTCTATTAATTACTTTTTTTCCTATTTGTCACCTCCTGGATCAGGCAGGTGATACTAGGTGATTTCTAACGTAGGCTTCCGTTAAAATTTAGTTAAATTGAAGAAGTTAATTAATACATCCTAATCACCATTTAAGAAATTACAAATTATCCAATTTTATCTTAGCTAGTGCCTTATGGTTCCCATAACTCTAGTTGTGGACTCAACCACGCATCCTTGTTGTTTGATCAAAAATCATGTAAGAAGAATACATACTTAAATAACTTACGCAACAAGAACTGATGAACAAAATCTAAAATATCAATGTAATTGCAAACTTGAATTAAAATATTACAAAAGATGTTCGCAAGTGTTTCACTCCTCTTTTTCTTACTGATCATAACAATTGTTTTTTCTTTTGTCAGAATTATAACAAAAAAAACCTAAAAAATACTATTTATAGTACAAAAATACAAAGCCGAAATGAAATAGGACAACTATGTCAGCTCTGGTCACGAGCCTACTTTACGGCCCGTGAGTCGAGGTCTCATAGAATGCTGTGGAAGCTACTGGAACTTTATACGAAACCTCCTTCATGAGTCGTGAAGTTTTTTACGACCTGTGAAGTATCTCGTCTGAGCCACTTTCAGAGACTCCTTGCTTTCTTCTTCCTCAATTCACAAACTCACTCTACTACCCGTATGTTAGTCTATGACTCGTGCTCTAGTCTCGTAGAGTGGAACTCCCTTTGCACCCCCTCACTGGAAGAATAAATGAGACCCCCTATATGACTCGTGGAATGACCCAGGACCTGTAGAGGGTCTCGTAAACTGCCAAGTTGGTGCAAAAACTGTATTTCAAGCTCAGAACCATGCCAACACTGAAATCCTGCAAAAACAAACATCAAATGCACTAACATCACTTTGAGAATGCAAAAAATCCCAAGTTTCAAGCATTAAAATTGCTGTATTTGGCAGCACATCAACACCCTCAACTTAAAATTATTACTTCTCCTCAAGCAACGGATTCAATCTACTTAAGCAGCATAGAGACACAAAAATCAATCCAATGGCACAGAATTATCAAAACCTCCATAGATAACCAATCCTCCTCAAAAAGACATTTCAGTTAGCTATCTAGTGAACCAATGTAGACTATTAAATTCCAGTAGTGAAACTATGACAAGCGATGCAACCATAAATAAGCGACATCACTGAATTAGTCACATGTAACAATGCAATGCAAGTGTCCTCACAGAAAAATATCCCTTCAACACTCTGGGTGATATGTTTCAGTTTAAGTTCATTAGGACTGTATCAAAACACTCACTCTCACAAAATATATTCAACTACTGTACTTAATACCATATGTTTGCCTCTGTACTCTAGACTTATGACCTATCGACTAGTTGAGCTAGGATCACTTTAGGACTTTTCAAGCTTGTAATGTAGGCTCAGGGGGCTTTGGAATGATTATCTAGATAAATAGTGACTACGACCCTCCTTGATACTGCATTATTTACCACTTTCGCCCTACCAACCTATCACTTCTCTTTTCTTCTCCCCTTCTCCTATTTTTCACCTATCTAAGGGTGCATTTGTTTTCTTCTTTTTAGAGCTTTGCCCTTATTCATGTACATTATTTTAGACTTTGGAAAATTAATCATTTTTCTTGCACCTCTTTTATTCTTTTTCCTCCCTTCTTTGTATCACTAAGCATTTTTGCTTCTTTTATGACTTCTCCTTATACCAACCACCCTCAACTTAGGCTTTTGGCCTAAGCTGAGGTGCACAATATCTAACCTTTGAACCAGGGCCACTTGTTGGGTAGCCACCCGCAACCTAGGCTTTATCCTGAGTTGAGGTTCACAGTGTTCAAGGAAAGATCAGGGACGAATTGGGATCTATCATTTATTAAGGCTCAGGCTATTAGGTGTTTACAAAGAACATGGTCAATGTTAGGCTCAAAACAGGGACCAAGGGATAATTAATATTTTTGGTTGGTTTATTTAAGCTAAGTAGGCTCAATTAGAATAATGTCCTAAGATCCTTTCCTAACAAACTAACCTAAAGTCTGAATCCTGAGTAACAGGGATAGTTTTAAATTATAGTACAGAATCATACAATTACACTCATTCACTCATGGTACTTATTTTACATGTTTACATGATTAATCAGATCATGCTCTTTATCACAATCACACATTTGTCAGAACAAACATTATCAGGATAGCCTAATCATGCATGGTCACTAACAAACTGACAAAAATTTTAGTGGGTATCATTTTTACACAAAATTTTACAATGCATGGATAACAATGCTATGTACTACACATGCTACTTAAAATATCCTAAACATGCCAGTTCACCATAAAATAAAATCCGCAGGGAAAGAACACAAGCAAGAAAACCCTTTGGATATAAAAAATCAGGGTAGTTATAGGCCAGGGTTACTCAGACTTTACCCAGGCCGTATAACCACCCACACCCTATAAAAAAGAATGTGCATTGTCCTCAATGCACGAAAATGAAATTTAAAGAACAGGGGTTAAAAGAAACATACCTGGGCTCCTAAGCGTCTCTCTCCGTCTCACTCTATCTACCCTCTATAGACCTGGTGGACTCCTCAACGGTCGGAGCAACGTGGGAGGAACTCACACCTCTAAGCATCTGTCGTGCGCGATCTTGTCTGGCCTCCTCTTCTTCTCGAGATTTTGCCAGGACGATCCTCAACTCCTCCTCCTCTTTCTGCTCCACACTCCGACGCTTTGCATCTACATCATCTATGTGAGGCTGCTTCCTGAGGGAAGTGTGAGTGGGCTCCTTAAGAGCGAACAAATCCACAATAGGTGCTGCAACTGGTGTAGTGGATGGGAAACCTAATGGAGTAACCAACGCTGCAACAATGTCATCCTGGAGTTGCTGAACCTCCATCTGTATGGCCACCAAATCAATTAGAGCCACTGTTCGAAGGCTCGTCTAGATCCGCTCCTCGAAAGCATCGATGCGGGCGTTCACCCGTGCAAGTACCTCTTTGATAGCTGTGGTGGTAAATGCCTGGATATGACTCTTTGCCTCTGAAAAAACCTGGTAGACCTAGGGCCTCAACTGCTGTAGGAGCTGAGCCAACTGTGACTTAGCGTGTGCCAGTCTCTGTGCCAGGGCCTGCAATGATGCTGTCGACATAAATGCAATGCCGGCAGGTGCTGATGAAGGAAAGATAGACTCTGGTACAATGAAAGTAGCAATTGTGGGCCCCTCCCCTCAGTAGTCTTTGTCTGTGGGGGCCTCTTTATGGTCTGTGCAACAGCCGAAATAGATGGCTCAACCGTAGGCATAGAGGCAGGTAAGTCTGGAAGTACTATCTACGGCCTGGGTGTCCTCCCCGTAGAACCTGGATTCTCATTGGCCTTGATCAAGCCATCATCCAGTGTGTGCTGCACCATCAGTATGGCGTCCACGTGGTGTATAACACGAACCCTTACCATCAGACATAATTTGTGCACCAAGCATGGGAAGGGGATCATCATGGACCTCCTCATGGCTACCTCATGTATGTGCTCGATGATCAGCATGACCCAATCGATACCATATCCATCCAACATGTTGGCTACCAAAATAACTCTCTTCGGCGTCAAGGTATTCTCTACAAGCGTAGGCCGGATCCTCGAGCGTACCACAACCCACCAAAATTTTGCGAGAAAGCTGAGCGAAGCCTTGAAAATAGGCTCCGAGGGTGTGGCTACCCATACAGGGTCTGGTCCAGGTGCAACAATGTTGGTAGCCACCCATCTCATTAAATTGTCCCGGGCTCCAAGTCCCTCATGATGCCCAAGTCACGTGCTTGCCCCACTTTATGGTCGAAATCAGCTGTAGAACTAGGGGCTGCAAACTCAGGTCCAAATAACATACGCTGGATGGTCTCCTCTAATATATCAACTACCCAGCCCCGCACTCGAACCTCCTCAAGACTGGGCTGGCTAAGGGGTTTCTTCCCCTTGGGAATAGTGTTATGTATCGTGGTGGCGTATGAGGCATAGAACTCCCTCACCATTATCGGTTAGTACCTCTCCGCTGGCTGTGCCACCTATTGGAGTTCATGTCGTATGATCGTGTCCTCCAACCCTGGGGTACTATCGAGCCCTCTGGTGATGACACGGGACTCCTCCAATATAGAACGAGCGAGACGACCTTGCTCGTTGGGTTGTAGATCCTTCATAAAAATAGTTTGCATGCCCTCAACGCACCACCTATTGTCTACTGTATCTGGCGATGACTCAGGTGTGTGAGAGCTGGAGGATGGTGAGAAGTCTGAACCCTCCTCAGAATCAGATCCTCACCCCCTCTCGGAGGAAGTCATCTTAATGCTACTACTAGCTCGATCCCCTTCCTCATCAGATTGGGGAGGTTGGACTATAATAGCCTATGACGAAGCATGTCAGAAAGTCGCCCGAGTCTAACATGGATTTACATCAGAGTGCGGCTGGATATTAAGCTCCTCTACAGAGCCACTAGCCTCGAGGGCATGCTCCGAATCAGTGGGCTTATCTCGCAGGCGGGCCTTCATAGCTCGTATCTCATCTCTTTTAGATTTAAGGGCCATAGTACCTATAAGACACATAATTATAAAACTGATTAGTTCCATGAAAAGCAATCAAGAACACAAGAAGATTTTAGAAATAAATTGGAAAGGATATGGGTGTACGAGACCCTCCTTAAGAGTCATAGACTGCTCTACAGCTCATGGGGGGCTTCGTAATAGTGTATAGTTCTTGTTTGGCATACTGAGCTATTATCCATGAGACCCATTCACGACTCATATAATGGTCTACAAGTCCTAAATGGAATCGAGAAAGTAAGTCCTGACTTAGGTTAGACACTGGCAACTTATACGAGACCCATCTACGACTCGTAGATCAATCTATGAGTCGTGAAGGGCCTCGTATGGTGAGTCTTCAAGAAATAACTAACACTAGAACCTTCCATGAGGGGCAGTTACAACTCGTGGACTAATCTATGAGTCGTAGAAGACCCTCGTACATTTGTCCAGTGTTACACTTTCTTGAAAACTTTGTCTACGAGTTGTCCCGACCAATTTTATCAACTTTAATACTTAAACACACAAGGATTAATGCACAAATTCGACAAATTTAACCTAGGTTATCAACCCTAAACATATCCTACCCCATCAAAATAGTTGATATTGCATTTTAAATCATCCCAACCACCCGTCATGATGTGTACCACTATAGACCATGTATATGCATTTTCAATATAACTAACATGACCGAGTAGTCGTACTATTACCTAATTTGACAGACCCATCTTTTACAATATCAATTTGGACCTTAATCTAACATTTCAAATCCCTAACAAACATATTAAGGCAAAATAATCAATATCGACTCCAATACTCCTTCTACAACCCAAATTAATACTAAAACAATAATCATAATTCAATTAGGGCAAGGTGTAGGCAACATAGGCTTACCGAATTGAACCACAATTAGCAGGAGATTGATGGGGAAGTGGAGTAGAGTTTGAAACCCTAGGAATAGCGGGTCTCCATAAATTTGACCAGAAAAGTGACGTGGGATGACAGGGATGGGGTCAAAATTTGATGTGGGAGGGTCGTAGGGTTTTGCCGGTGTCCGATTGTGAATAAATATGGGTCAAAATAATTTTGACCCCTATTTAAACCTTACCAGGTGGGGTCTTATTGAAAGAGTTTTGGCTTTACGAAAGCCCGATTATGGGCCGTGGACTACTTAATATCTTTTGAATTGGGGTTTCGTGAAAGTCTTAACCCTTTGACCCCCACCTACTATCTACGAGTCGTGATATGAGTCGTATGAAGAAATACGACTCATGACATATCTCATAGATGACTTTGACACTTAGAAAAAATTTGAGGACTTACCTGGGCCCACGAACCTAATTCATGACCCATAGTTCTACATATAAATCATGGGTTTAGCTCGTGAACTAAAGTGCAGTCTATCCTTGATCACTGGAGACTTTCACGAGATGGTCCACGGGTCGTGAAATTCAGCACGACCTGTAGAGCATGTCGTGAACTCTAGTTCATGCTTATTTTTAGCCAAAGTTTAGCTGACTTGGTATGGTACCTTCAAAATCTGCAAAAATACACTGTTACCCTATACTATTCCAGTCCATTACCAAACATTCATAGCCTAAAAATACAAAAACGTAGCCTAATCTAAAGTCTAATGCTAAAAACTAACAATACACTATAATTATTATAAAAATATCTTGGGTTGCCTCCCAAGCAACGCCTGATTTAACGTTGTGGCACGATGTAGGAGGTCTGATTACTCAGACTTCATCAACAACCCAAACTTCCATCTTAAGCTCATCAGGCCTCTTTATTGATCTGTAGACGTTGAAGGTGACTTCTTCGTTCAATTTGAACTTTAGAAGGACGGACTCCATGTCCACCAAGGCTCGCCCAGTGGCCAAGAAGGGCCTTCCCAATATGATTGGGATGTCAAAGTCAACTTCACAGTCCAAGATCACGAAGTCTATGAGAAATATAAACCTGTCCACCTTAACGAGGATATCGATCCTCATCGACGTATTCACTATGTGGTCAGCCATCAAAAGTTGCATGCTAGTCAGTTTGGGGGCTGCTAGGCTGAGCTTCTTAAAGATCACAGGGGGCATTAGATTAATGCTGGTACCAAGATCACACAATACATTTGCCAATTGCACATCCCCTATGGTACAGGGAATGGTGAATGCTCTGGGGTCCTCTCTCTTTTGCACCAAGGATCGTGTAGAGATAGCACTATAGTGATGGAGCTCGTGTGAGAGATCTTGACTAACGATGCACTTCTTTGTCACCAGGTCTTTCATAAATTTTGCATACCTAGACATCTTCTCCAATGCCTCAATCAATGGGATGTTGATAGACAACTGCTTCAACATGGAAAAGAAGTGCTTGAACTTCCCTTCCTCCTCCT
>JBCEWC010001814.1:0-38153 GCA_038996855.1 Solanum aculeatissimum | reverse complement strand
GAGTAATTAATTGTTTCCAAGTGGAGCACTATGTTTTAGTGCACCACTAATATTATGCAATTGTGCACTAACATTATTTTCTTTTATCTATAAAAGGGAGCCATCTGCTCCCTTAATGATGCAGAGTAAAAGAAACGATACATAGAAGAATTCCTCCTCTTCTTCTATTTTTGTTCCGTCTCAAATTTATTCTAGTTAATTTTAGATTCAGTTTTATAACAATTTTAACAATGTGAGCATCTTAGATATTTTAATAATGTGAGCATCTTATTACACCATTCAAGTATCAAATACCTCTGAAAATAGATAATTTTGATTCATTTTCAACGTGACACTTTTTAATTGGCTTTGGAAGCAAAATGATGCCTTCACGCGCGTTATCTGCGTGTTCACAAATATTGGGAGAAAATGAGTCAAAATGATCTATTTACAAAGGTATTTAGTACTTTTGTGGGATATTAGGACGTCCGCATAGTTAAAATGTCTTTTTAAAAACTCGAGACAACTTTATACGTCAGTTGAGAATTATCACCCACATGTTAAATGTTGTTCAAATAAGGAAAAAGGGTGTAATATACCTTTTGTAACAAAAATGGACCACATATATCCCTACGATTAGGGGTGTCAAACGAGCGAGTTGGGTTGAAATTGAGAATGTTAGAATTGATTGAAATAGAAATTGAATTGGGTTATGACCCGCCCAAACTTACTTTGGGCTCAAATTCGGATTGGGTCATGACCTGCTCAATCACAATAATTCTAACATAATATTTTTTTTTCTTATAATCACAATTTGAATTTCAACTCAAAATATAACAATAAAAAGTTATAAATTGATAGATAAATGATAGATAAATGATAGAAAATAGAAAATAAATAGAAAACATACATCACATCAATGCAAGTAAAGAGCTTTAGAGCGGGTTGAAATTAAAGATCAAATTGGGCTCAATTAAACATTCTTTTGATATGGGTTAAGACTTAAACGGGTTGAGATTGAACCCAATTAAAATTATAGCAAATTATAGAAATCCCATACTTTACATGCATAATCTCAATATATACCAACTTTTTCTGAAATTACTAAAAATCCCTTATTTTTTAAGAAACGTCGAGCATTGATACAATGTGAATTTTAGGGTTATTGATGATTTGTATGTATCAGTTATTAAAAATTAGACTATATCAGTTTTAATATACTGAAAAACATTAAAAAACGTATCAGTAATTAATTGGTTGTTTAATTTTTTTTAGGTATCAGTGAAATTAACTGATAGTTTATAAATGTGTGTTATGTATCAGCGAAATAGCGAAAAAAAAGAATTTAGTAATTTTTTTAAATGGTAGGAAATAATTGTAATTAAGTTTCCAAATGTTGTGTATTTTTGTAATTTCTCCTTAAAATTATATTGAACCCAACCCATAAAATTTTGGATGGATTGAGCATATTACCTATATTTGGACTCATTTTGACACCCTTACCTACGATTATACAAATGCACAGATCTGCTGTCTGCTGCCGTGAACTGCAGCTCTACTAAACACAAATTTGCCATCAGCAGTCAACAAGGTATGGAACAGCCCAGAAAACCTCAGTAGTGAGAATTGATCTCACAAACCCAAAGATTACTCAAAAACATATATAGTGCTTTGTGATTTTTGATGCTACAGGCACCAAACAAGGCAAGAAATAACACAGTTTCTATTCAAAGCATGAGTAGGATTATGCTTTGTTAAAGCCTTTATAGATAAAAGTGAATTTCTAAAACAAGGGTAAACATAATGCAACCCAACTATACAGGAGCATTTGAGGTTTACTTAAATAATTGCTGCACCGGAGGCTAAAGGGGAATATATGAGTAAATTCCCAGAAAATATATCTATATATGCAACCATTTTACAAGAATTTTTCTATGGAGGAGGTTAGTGTTGATTTAGGAACTGCACCAATGACTGCATCTTTCTTCTCTCCATTCTTGAATATCATCACGGTTGGGATGCTTCGGATTCCAAATTGGGTTGCAATGGAAGGGCTTTCATCAGTATTCAGCTTCAAGCATTTAAGCTTGCCAACATATTCCTTTGCGAGTTCATCAACGACAGGGTGGATCATTCGGCATGGACCACACCATGGAGCCCAAAATTCAACTAGTACAGGTACATCAGACTCATCCACAAGTGACTTCCATGATTTATCATTAACAGCAGCCACTGCAATTTCCAGGAACTGTGTTAAACCAGCAAAAGATGCTAACAATAATGTGAATCCTACAAAAGCAATTCTCTCTAGACAAGACATGTTTTGAGATACAACTTTATAATTTACTAGACAGGAAAGCCCGAATATCGTTTTTTTAAAACCGAATTATATTATGTCAGCAAAAAATCAATTTTGACAACATAGAATCCCATTTTCCCAACTAACCATGACTAATATAACTGGTGCAACATCTAAATCTCACACAAAAGGTACTTAAGCCATGGTGAAAGACGAGGATTCTACAAGGCAAAGGAAGCACTGATATGCCTAACAATGTTAGTTCCCTCAGATCTGCAGTGGCGGAAACAAGATCTTTTATTGAGAGGTATCAAAATGTAAAGCAGTAAACACACAAAAAAATGAGGAAAAAAATGTTGAAGTAAAAACGAGGAAGGGCCAGATATAACCTACTAGTAAAAATAGTTTAAATATATCCTTCGTTATACTTTCCGGTTCAAATATCCTTTCCAGTTATACTTTTGGACTAAATATACCCTTCTCATAATATTTTGGCACAACTTTACCCTTAATTTTAATGGTTGGTTAAAAAACCACATGTAAGATAAAAAATATTGATTTCGATTGTATAAGTATAATCAATGTAGAACATTTAGGATTATAATTTACCATACAAAGCACCAATCAGTTTAAAAGCTTTTAGAGTTACAATAAAGAAAAATCATGGAAGCAATTCGCTACAGCCTATTAAATTCATTACATAAGAAGTTTATTCAACTTCACAGTTTTAAATATGCAATGGGGGTTAACAAAAGAGACGTAAAAGAAACATAGTGTGAAAAATTCCAATTTAGCTTATGTAGCTAACAATGACACTGGATTGGCATGGCTAATATTAAAGTGCTAATAAGCCAAAATCATGCGCAAAAAATAAACTAATCATTCTCTACGACTTTATAGTTTATAAAAACTTTTAGTTTGGCTAAATATTTCACTCTTTTATTCTTAATTTTCCTTAAAAATAATTTCAAACAATTTTTCTAAAAACAAAACAACTAACTTCCATTTCACACTTTATTTGTCGTTCCTCCTTTCTTTATTCACCTTGTGTCAAGAGGTATCAACATTAATATATACAGGTATAAAATCATAATTTCACCAATCTATATAATATAATTTTTCGACAAAAAGGGTATCGCTTGACACACTTGGGCAAGGGTAGCCCCACCCCTGACTCTATTAATGTCCGATATGTGTAGTTCAAGTTGGCCGTACTTCTAAATTGTAGCAAAGAATGCCTTATCGCGAGCAATCAATATGCTAGCAACCAATATTCAATGAATTCTTAGCAGGCGAGTTAAACCGGGAAAGTAGCAAAGCTATGAGGGAATTATACCATAGAGGCCCTATAATATCTTTCACCATTTTATTGGGCTTATGGTCTTGACATACTATGTTACTCGGACTCTTCAAAAATGTCAACCAACGGGTGCGTGTCAAGGATAGTGTATTTTTGGAGAATCTGACACGGGTGCGGCATCGAAAGACTGAGGGAAAGAGCTTAGAGCAGGGACCATTACAAGGGTCTTGTGGGAGATGTCAGGTGGCTGTGAAAGGTGAAGGAGCACATGAACGATGTCCAAGGAAAATCGAAAATATACTCTGCTTTCAAATCTGTGAATCATCCTCACTACTGACTCTGGCATCTAATTCAACTAATAAGGTAAGTAGGCAAACAAAGTAAAGCAACACCAAAATACCAAAACTCACAATTGTCTTCACGTTTTCATTTCCTATTCCAAGTAAATCTAATTGAAGTTGCTACTATGAAAGCACAAATACTTAGATATGAAATACCTTCGACGGCGGTATTCTGAGCTTCGCAGACGATTCGTCCTCCTCGGGGAATGACTTTAGAGCATGAGCTAGTGGATACGGATGATCGAGTTGGCTGGATCTTAAGGCCTCTGTATTGAGAGAATCTAACAGAGGAACGAGGACCGGAGAATGAAAAACCGGCTACCGGAGAAAGCGACGACGACGGCAGCGCCGAGGCGCGTGGGACTGTTATGGTTTCCAGCACAGCAGCCATGGAAAGAGGAGAGAAACAGAAAGAGACTGTGTTGAGAGAGGGAGAGAGAGTGGATATTTAGACAGAGATAGTGAGTGAGGTGTGTGGCTGAGGCGAAGACAGATTTGGTTATTGAGGTGAGTGGAGTGGATGAGGACCTGTTTTGTTTTTGGTATCTTAATAAGTAAACATGTGTTACTTCTCCGTTTAAAATAGAATGAGTTGGTTCAATTTAATATAAATTAAAATAATAATAATTTTATGATTTTAAATTAAAATTATGTTATATATATCAAAATATTTTTGATTTGCGACATTAAATATATCATGTAAAAAATTGAAATTAAAACATTGTAAAAAATGAGGAGTCATTCTATTTTAAATTGACTAAAAAAAGATTATTCTATTTATTTATTTTTTTATTAACAGATGCATTTCATTAGATTAATCGCAGATTGTCTAGACCATTGGCCGAGTTAGAGATATCTTGGGCCACATCCCGGCCCAGGAAATACGAATTAGTGGAGTTTTTTCTCCTAACATAGCTAGAATCACAAGCGTCTGCCTCGAGTTGACTTAAGGTAGTCGATGGGGGTTACAAAAATAGTAGTGTTTCCATAGCAGGTTTTCTATGCTCCTTCCTTAGCCAAAATAGCTACCACATTGTTCTGCTCTCTATATATGTGCTTTAATTCCATTTGTCCCAATCTGTCCATTAAGCACCTGCAATCATGGAGAAAATTGTCATATATTTGAGATTACCCGAGTTGAGCATTTTTTGAATCTCCTGTGCATCTGTGTTGATTTCTAGTGGGACAAGGCAAGCTGATGTTGGATGGCGATTTGTAGTCCCCTTTGCAGTGCCTTTATCTCAGCTTCCATGGGTACAATGTGCGGGATAGACTGGGAGAATCCCATGATCCATTGTCCTGCATGATTTCTGAAAACCCCTCCTATGCCTCTTGGTCCTGGACTGTCTCTTATTATTCTGTCAATGTTGAGTTTGGTTGCTCCTCTGTCAGGAGGTTCCCACTTGATGCTTGTGACTTGGGGTGTCTTCCTTTTGTTTTCCTTGCTGGCTATTACTAAAGCATATACTCAATTGCCTGGCCATGAACTATGTCGAACTTGAGTTTGTCTTTAGTGTTGTTGAACACATTGTGGTTCCGGTTTAGGCAAAGGTACCAGAGACAATAAGACATGAAGGTGTCCTAGCTTATCCAGGGATTGTAAGGCTTGTGTTTGTGGCTAGTCCACTGTTACATCCAGTTGCCAATGTTAAGGCTGCCTGTCCGGATAGGGCTATGAGTCGAGCTGAGGCTCTGAACTTCAGTCCAAAAAATTTGAGTTACAACGCATTAGAAGAAGATATACTCAATATCTTACTGCGGGAGCTCACAAATTGGGCATTGCGGGTCAATGTCTAATCCCCTTGTTTGGAGCATGTGGTTCGTTGGAGGGAGCATTTAACTTGATTTTAGTTTATAGGGAATTTCAACACATCTCATTATATTAAGAGCTAATTATTTACTATTTTTGTTATTTTACGAATTACAAAAAATTCTTAAAATTTAAAGATTTTAAATACATCACTCAATGTTCCCATCGATTACAATTTCGATTTTGAATACATCATACCACATTCCAATTCATTGCGTTTCGATTTTAGATGCATCATCGAACATCAATATCTTTCTTAGTATGGGATAGACATGTTCTGATCATCGCTCAATATGTCGATACATTACCTTTGTTGATAAAAGACACACCAATCTTGCTACATTGCGTTCCGATTTATCATGTAAGAGTAATGTATCCCAAAATAAGAGAGATTAAGAATGTTTGTAATTTCTTTGAATAATAGAAAAATTTAGAAAATATGATAAAATAAATTATGTATTTAAATAATTTTACTAGTTTGTATTCATGTTCTTCAAACATTTTGATTTGATCTGAACCACTAGCTACTTGGGCCAAACAGGCCCATTGCTTAATTTGGCATGTATACTAATTGAAAAGTGAATAATTTTTAAGGAAAAATTTCCAGAAAGGTACAATTACCTAACTTATATTGTAAAATTTTAGCTCAAAATTTACCTTACAAACTTTTAGCTTAAACTGAATTTGATATTCAGTAATATTCATTCAGTATACAACATACAAAAGTTTCATATTTTATTTTTACACAAACTTTTAGTGATTTGATTTACAATTTTATGTACCAAACATAAAGTTTTATATAAAATTATAAAAGGTATTTATACACTAAATTCATTCAAAGAACCGTGGAAATTATATCAAACCACCCAAATATTCACATTGATTCTCTATTGGGTTTGTGAAAGAAAAATTAATAAAAATCTATTGTTAGCAATGATAAAGTTTCATTATGGAGAGAGACATGAAATTAGATCAATTTAAATAAACATTAAAAACCTTAACTAAATTATGGGCCAAGGAAAAGGAAATAAGCGATTTTGGTAATTTTTCGTGGGTATTATTAGTTTACAATTTCTGGCATTATTCGGGGCTCGGAGCCAACTTTGCTAAAAAATTATACCGAAGGGTTCGTAACGAGCTCGACAAGAGCCACAGGTGTCCTGGCGGCTCCGAAGATCGTCTGGTAGGATTTTATGGGCCAAATAACAGGAAATAAGCGATTTCGATAGTTTTTCGTCGGTGCGTTGCCCGAGCCTCGGGGCCAACTTTCCCAAAAAATTATACCGAGGGGTCCGTAACGATTGCGACAAGAGCCCCAGGTGGCTTAGCGACACCGGAAATTGCTTGGAAGGATTTTATGGGCTAAGGAACAGGAAACAGACGATTTTGATTTTTTTCGTGGGTATTAGCCCACAGTTCCTGGCGCTACCCGAGGCTCGGGACCAACTTACCCGAAAAATTATACTGAGGGGGTCCGTAACGAATCTGGCAAAAGCCCAAGTGACTCAACGACATCGGAAATCGTTTGATAGGATTTTATGGGACATGATTCTCTCATAATTTTCTTAGCATAAACCATAGCCCTTAATAGTAAAAAGTCTCTTTTGTTGCATTAATACCATATTGAAGAGATTTTAAATTAGTGTTACAAGTTACAGAGTAAATTTGAACATTTTGTAAAAAATAATTGGACAACTCCACACGTTTCACTCTATGGCTCTATTAATGAAAATGATGAATACGAGAAAGATTTAAGAGTATAAACGAACAAAATCGGATGAAGAAATTGTAGTAGGATAATAAAATTTTTAAAACAGACTTCTTGAGTTTAAATCTTGAAAATGAAATTGACTGAGAAGAAATACTTTTACTTCAGGTAGGACTTGTGGATACCCTATTTAGCTAGACTCCAAAAATAAATACTACTCTTCGGGAAAAAAAATGACGTGGTCTGTCCAATAATATTTGTTCACTATTGATTTAATATAAATATAAAGATTAAAAAATAGTAAATAATAAAAGTAATTTAATTAAATCATTCTTATTAAATATAAGTAATTTAAATATCAAAAATGAATACTCATTCTCATATTAATATGATGGAAAAATACATCTTAAAATATTGATCAAACCTCAATAAGTGAAATAGTAACAAATAAAAATGAACGAATGGATTATTATTTAATAACAAAAATAAAATAATAAGTTATTTATTAGATTTACAAATTGCACAATGGACGCAAGTGTTATTGGAGTTGGTAGAAGAGGAGACAAAATGTGTGAAACCATTGGGAAGCACAGACTTTGGGAATCAATCTCCCATGCCATCTTCGTGTAGCCAGAGTACTATTAGCGCAACAACTTAGAACCTCCCACCCAACATGCCCATTATTACTCCGTCTTTTCTGTAGAGCCATTTCCACGCCTAACGCAAATTAATACTTTTCTCATTTCATTAGAATCATGCAGGTAACAAATTCTACCTAAATAATATCAAATGCTAGGAATATTAGGTAGTAGGTCAAATAGAAGTTCAAACGTACCAGCACTGGCCCTCTGGCTGAGTCAGTCTGTTTCTCTGAATGGTCAAAAGTTTCAACTCGCCTTCTTTATGACTAGAGACAAATGCAGCCCAAATCAATATTGGAAATAGTAACTCCTGAAAAATGCCCATGCATCCTTCTTCTTCTTCTTCTCTATCCCGGCGCCAGAGGTCTAATAACAAAAACGAAAATGGCATTAACAAATCTATGTCGGCAGAAGAAGAAGTGAAGCTTGCCGCTCTCGCTATCAGCCTTAACGTACGGCTCAGATCAGCAGAGATGCCCTTCGCCATGCAAGCACATGCCCTTCGTTACGCCAGAACTCTCCTTCTCCAATCTGCAACTCATCGCCCTAACCCCTCCCTCATCGCTCGCTCCCTCAAAAAGGTGAGTTCCATTTTTCCTTTAGTTTCAAATTTGAGATCAAATTTGATTCCGGTGAAACTTTTGTGGATTTTTAGGAGTTTGATTCGATGTACGGACCGGCGTGGCACTGTGTGGTGGGGAAGAGTTTCGGATCGTTTGTGACTCATTCGCCTGGTGGATTTGTGTATTTTTCACTTGAATCCTTCTCCTTTCTTCTGTTCAAGACGGAGGTTCAGTTGATCACGGAATCAGTAGTGCCAACATCTGCTGCCCGCTGATTCATTGACGTTGTCGCCTTTCAGTGGTTAGTTTTGCAATCTGCATTGGAAACAGATATTCTAGCTGCTAATTACTTTTGGAGCTATTTTCACAAGCTAATTATGATTGTACATGATAATATTGATATTTATCTAAGAAAAGAATACATGTAGCACACTGTTTACTGTTTTGTTTTTTCTCTCATGGTGAATGGGGTTCTTCCAGACATAACCCAAAATCAAGTGTTACACCCCTTGAAAGAATAAGAAACTCATAAGCTTGCAAATCAACCGAAGTAACTAGTCCCTAGTAAGGTTGAATACAGTAAACATGACAACCACCAAACTATGAACTATTTGCTGGATTGATACAGCAACTTCCTATTTCTAAGTTCTTTCATCTTCAAATATATAATTCAGCAATATCAATGGTGCACTAATTCCAACTGACAGTGGGTTCTAGACGATCAAACATCGCTCTAGACAACACCAAAGTCATCCAATGGAATCTTACTCTGCCCTAAGACAAGTTTCTCTCCCGCATGAACTGCTCTATCTTGTCTACATCTTCCGGGGTGTCAACACCATGAGTCTCATGGTCAACTTTTATCACCTGCATACAGGACAAGATCCATCCACTATATAAAAACACTCAGATAGATAATCAGAACTAGAGGATCAAATGAACTAGGAAAACTAGAAAAGCAAATACATGAACGATTTTTCTTAGTTTCTCTGTTTTGTTTTTGTTAACATATTAGATTTCTGTCTACATGTGATATGCAAGCAATTTAACCTTTAGCAGTTAAACACTAAGGTGAGAATTCACATCACTTTAACGATGGTTAAGTGAGAAATTTAACCTTTAGCAGTTAAACACTAAGGTGAGAATTCACATCACTTTAACGATGGTTAAGTGAGAAATTTGTACGAAAGACACATATCTTGCATTCATTGATTTAGTGTTAACGTCGGGTGCTGGTAAGTCATCTATCTATTTTGTATCCTTGAAGGAGAATAGCTTTTCTTTTTTCCTTTGAAACTGTCTTCTCCACAATATTCACACACAAACATTTCAGATACAAAGGTAACTTGACAAAATCTCCAATTTTATAATTAGAGCACAAGTAAACGGATAAGTGAAGCTTGCAGATTTGGTACCTTCATCTTGTATCTATTCTCAAGGACCTTTAGTTGTTCAAGGTCTTCTTCAAGTTGCAATGGTGTAGGTTCCAATTCTGGATAGATTTTCAGGAACTTGGAATCATAGCTCTGGATATGAAATAAGAGAAAGACAATTGTTCATCAGTCAAACAAGATTTTGTCAGCAAAACTAATGATAGTTGCACTATAGATGTATCACCCAATACCTGAATTCCAAGGTGCAGCAAGTAAGGAAACTGAGGATTAACCTTGCCAGACCTGAAAGTTTGCACAGAAGTGATTAGGTTTGTCACAACTCACACAGTAGATAAGAAATACCACTGCAATAGACTTTTAAGAAAATCAAGACTAACTTGTTATAAGGGATCAATCCACGTGAAAAATAGATTGCATAACCATGATTGTCAATCACACATTTAACACGATTTGGATCAAATGCATCCTCAGGTTTCAAAGACGTCACAGCAGTGCTAAATACCGCATCTGGCGCAGCCTGCATAAATACAGAGTAATGTTTTATGATATAGTTATACTACTGGCAATATAGAGGCAGAAAGGGAGTTGAGGAGACGAAATTACATCAGAACTCTTGTAAAAGCTAAACTCCTTTCCTTGTAAGT
Source organism: Solanum aculeatissimum (assembly GCA_038996855.1). NCBI lineage: Eukaryota > Viridiplantae > Streptophyta > Magnoliopsida > Solanales > Solanaceae > Solanum > Solanum aculeatissimum. The sequence continues at coordinate 27,474 of JBCEWC010001814.1, read as the reverse complement.
TGACAATAGAATTATAATATGTCAATCACGAGGTAGCTTTAGGAAACCTGTGAAATTGATGGTAATATTCGACCATGCACTAGATAAAGGCTTTTGCAAATATGGCTTCGCTTTCAAGGTCTAACTCCCACGTTATTCTATAGTTAATTTTTTTCCCTTTCTCTGATCTGCAATCAGTTTCGAGCAGTCCTCGGAAAAGTAACACCACCTCATAAATGGCAAACTATACCAAGTCAAATACTAATATAAACTAGAATAATGCAGATTTATATTGACCTTCATCTGATATCTTGTTTTTTTCTTTTGTACATTGGTCTTCCTTGGATATTATATATAGCTCTTCCTCAAACAATCTCATTAGAACACAAACCTCACATTCTATGATATTTAAAGTACTTTTAAAAGTGATTGAAGACTAATCCACACCCAAATGAGGTAGCTATTTCAATTGAAACATATATTCAGTAAAAAAAATATAAATTCGCTATTGTTCTTGACTAATTGGAGATTTCTTTTCAAATAATAGCTAGTGTATAAGAAAAAGAGGGAAAGCAACTTCATCTTTACAGAGAAGAGTAAACTCAGTGTAAATAGATATATAAGAAAGCAGATAGCATGTTGGGTGAATGAAGCACTAGAATTTGGGTGACGCAGCAACTAACTAGGAGAGAAGCATGTGAAAGATCATTGATGTTTCCAGCAAGCGACAGCCTTAACTTCAAGTTCAACAGCAATTCATATCAGCATCTGGAAATAAAGAAATTTACCTGCAGCGCTTTGACAATGCCATCTATTATCTCAGGTTCTATAAGAGGTTCATCTCCTTGTATGTTTACGACAATGTCATATTTCTTCCCAAGCTTTTGAAGAGCTTCATTGCAACGCTCGGTTCCTCCAATTTAACAACTGAGCATTAGCAATTTCGCAGACTGAAATTCCCATAAGTAGCAAAATTCATGATTAAGAAACAAGCGGACATTGTGTTCACCATTTTTACATGATTCAGAGGTCATTATTACTTCAGCGCCAAAACCTTGACAACACTCAGCTATCTTTTCATCATCTGTTGCCACAACTGTTAAACCATGCAAACATATCAGCACCTGTGATTACTACATCCCTATTTTTCTTTGTTGGGGTTACGAAGAGTAGTCAAGTTAGGTGAAATAAGAGACGTACCAACGTGATCTAATGTAGCAGCAAGTTTTGCCCGTTCCCATGTTCTCTGCAATTACGATTTTGAATGTGAGGAGGGTGTCAACTCCAGGGGCGGCTCAAACACATTAGTGGCCTAAGGCAAAAATCGAATAGAGGCCTTAAATTTTAAAATATAAATTAATATATTTTCTTACGAATTTTATTCTTCTCTCTCTTTGAAATGCAGAATTATTTTAAAATAATTATAATATATTTCATTCGGTATTCTTTTGAATTTATCATATAATCATATTTCAGATGTACCAAACTTATTCTAATAATTATTTCTTTTTATATGAAGTAAATAATCTTTATTGTTAATAGTACTTACTCAGTAATTTTCTAAAAAAAATCTATAACCTATTATTACTAAAATAAAAATTAAGGCCCCCTCTAATTTGGGGGCCCAAGTCACTTGCCTTTTTTGTAACACTTTCGAGCCACTGGTCAACTCCTTTCATAACAACCACTATGATAGTGCATCCTGATTGAAGTTACACCAGAAGTAAATAATTTCAAACAAAGAGGCTGCACTAAGGAGTATGGTATGCAGTTACCTAAAAAATTCAGTAATTACATTCTTCTGTTAAGCTGAATGTTAGCTGAAATCCGTTACCGGGTTCATCTGAACCTAGTACGTTCTACACGGAGCATAAGTTCATATATAAAATCCATTAAATTTACAACAAATAGTAGCTATAATCCATAATAGAGCTGCCTCTGGCGAGTGCTATCCATCTTGTAATTTGTGCAGTTATATACGCTAAAAGGACTGTAAAAAAGGATGGAGATTTTAGAAATACCTGAATCATGGGTTTTCCCAGGATATGAACAAGGGGTTTACCCTGGAAGCGAGTGGAAGCAAAACGGGCGGGTATAATACCAATGGCCCGGCTCCGAAACCTGCCGGATCGGGTAAGGTAAGCGCGAGCGCCGAGAGCGGCGGCCATTGCAGCTCCTACAACTAGACCATTTAGGATCCATGGTTTTGAAGAGCTAGAGGAGGAGGAGGAGGACGAACTAAAGATCGGCATTTGCAATTTCTATTAACGATAGAGAATGGAAAATTGAAGAAAAATTGGCAATTCTAACTTATGCTCCATGTTCAATTGATTGTTTAGGAGACAAAGAAGAAACCAATAGTGGTAAAAAATGATACACTTGTTTTAATGTCACTTAGATTTGATTATATATGGTATAGTTTAAATTCATGAGATTTGATGTAATCAATCACATGGATCATTTAGCGTAATGGTATTATTAGCTTAGCATTTTTGTTCACATTTTATCTTCGTACTTTTTATTCATCTTTACTTATTTATGAAATTAAAAAATTTTAATTTTAAATTTATTTTTATCATTAATTATAATTATTTTTTATTATATTTTTAACACATGTATTTATTATATTGAAAGAGTGATTTAATAAAATAAAATTTATTATTTATTAATTCTTAATCTTTGCATCAATTTAATAAGGAACAACTAAAGATGAATAAAAGAGTACCTCATAATTTCGTATATGTTTATCATTTAAATTATGAATGTGTACCAGAACGATTCAATATGAAAGCATACCTAATAACAATTCCAACGAGTGTAAATGGTTATAAATAGTAGTTAAAGTTAGTTACTATTCTTGCTAAATATAAAAAAAAGTCACTTAAATTAAAAGAGAAATAGTATTACTTTTTGCATTTCAATTTATTTGTTTAATTTTAATTTGTAACTTTTTGCATGGAAAATTAAGACTGAAAAAGATATTGAACCAAACAATAATTTCATTGATCAGCAAAGCAAAAATAAAGCGATATTAGCATAAAGCAAACGACAAAGGTGCAAATCGGACTTGGTCCAAATTTCACGCTGTATAAGCGCCGCCACGGGAACCGCCGCCGCCACCGCGGCCACGACGGTTATAGTCATCGTCAGAATCATCAGAATCATTGCAGCTTCCATACACATCATCAAAGTCCTTCAATTCATCATCGTCGTCGTCGTCAAAATCATCTTCATAATCGTCTTCGTCATCTTCCCCCAGATCGGGACGTTTTTTACTACTGGTCGAACGGCTACCACGTAGCTCCATCAGAGACAAATCCAAGGTAGGCAAACCGGAGATAAAGTTCCGATTCAGAAGAAATTTATCATCATTTGAAAAACTCAACTTGTTATTTTCAGAAAAACGTCCAGTCACAATCGACTTTGGGTTTTGTGGATCAAAATGTACCGAGGATTGAGATTGAGGGAAAATGTTAAATGGTGCTGCAGCAGAGGCCGCGGCGGGGGTGACTACGGGGCGGAGGAGGTGGCGGTGAATGATATTTTGGAGTGAAGCTTTGTTAGTTAAGCTTTGAAGCCTAGATACAGCAGCCATGATTTTGCAAAAGTCGTTTACCTCACTGGAAAACGGAAGGGTTTTAAAAGGGTTTAAGAAGAAACTCTAGGGTTTTGGAGTGTTGTAGAGATTTCTTAAAAGAAGGATTATTGTTGCATAAAATAATTTGTTCTTGCCGGCGATTTGGTAAATGCAAAGTAGAAAGTTACTCTCTCCCTCTAATGTTTTTATTATATCTATCTTTTAAATATAATAAATTTAATATTTTTAAAAATAAATATAATTAATAAAAAGAATAAATTAGATACTAAAAGAGTGGTTTGGTATGAGGAATGAATGGACAAATTATCCCATCATTTTATAATATAAATAATTTTGAGACTTAACACGTACATTTTATCTCCTTTCCCTCGTACCAAAGTACCACTAAGCCATAAATTATTTTTTATTTTTTAAATTGGACAAGCAAAAATTGATATCTATTTTTAGAATTAGTGGATAAATAAAAATGGAAGGAGAGAGTAAATAATTACAGTATATCTTAATTTTGTAAATGAATAAATGTTTTAAGATCTTTCATAAACAATCTTTCTATTTCCATGAGGTAGCAGTAAGGTCTGTGTACACTCTGCTATACCCTCCTCAGATCCGATGGTAAGCTCTGAGTACACTTTGCTATACCCTCCTCAGATCCGATGGTAAGCTCTGAGTACACTCTGTTATACCCTCCTCAGATCCGATGGTAAGCTCTGAGTACACTCTACTATACCCTCTCCAGATTCGATGATAAGGTCTGAGTATACTTTACTATACCTTCCCCAAATTCGACTTGTGAGATTTACTGGGTATGTTGTTGTAATAAATATTTTAAGATGGATATGTTTAATAATACTAACAACTAACTTGAGATGGAGGGAGTAATAACGAAACTTGTCTCTTCCGCTCTTTTAGCATGGTAAATGAATTTAAGTTAGGGCCGCGCGAATCAAATGGGTAAATTTTATTTAAAGGTTTGGCTTATTCAATATCGATTATTCAACCTATAAGATATTGATTTGTTTGGTAACAAATTAATAATTATCGGATATTTATTGGGTGATGTATTGGTTAATCTCTAATCTTGATGGTAACGTTTTTTTGGATAAACACATAGTCAATCCTTACAAAAAAAAAAAGATTTATTTCTATTATTTTAAATGTAATGAGTCAGTGAGCATTTAAAGAAAAAATAGTAGTACTAAAAAATACTTTAAAATGGACAATGCAAAATATATATAATTATAGAAAAATAAATAAGTTTTCCCGATAAGGAAAATTGAATACTCTGCCCCCGCACCAATAAGCAATTAATTATAAAATTTTAATCCATTCTCCGACCATTTATTCGACAACTCAATACCAATAAGCGAAAAATCATTTTGCGGTTAGCTTATTGATTACAGTTCGATTTTGAACACCCTAATTTAAGTGGGCCATTTTTTTACCATCCATTTCTGGTTATTGTTGGGGGACACAGTTTTACAACAGTACTAGATTGAAAACCAAGAAAAATAACCAGCAAACAAATTGAACAAAGAACCAACTGAAGAAGAGAGGAGAAATATGTGAAAGATAATACGAGATGCGAGTAGCACAGTCAAACTTCTCTATAACGGAATTATTTGTCTAGACACCTTTTGGTGTTGTAGCCAAATACTATTGTAGAGAACATATACAACATGAAAGATTAATAAAAACGAAAGCAATTGTTTACAACAACAATAACAACAACATACCCAGTGAAATCCCACAAGTGGGGTCTGGGGAGGGTAGAATGTACGCAGACCTTACCACTACCTCAAAGGTAGAGAGGTTGCTTCCTGGAAACCCTCGTCTCAAAAACCCGTAAGTAAAAACAGTGTTTTGTATAAATAATCTGTAAGAAATTAGCTAATTAATATTTGCAATGACCACATACCGGGCATTCTACATAAAACTATCAGCTCTCTTCTACTTTGGAGAATTAGTTTTATGATCACCTTCAGACGTTGAAGCCTTCAGCTCGAAGGCATTTAAGATGAGCCTCGATCCATTTCTGACAAGCGGGTTCACCGTGTTCCACTATGCATTCATCCCTCACCTTCTTAGTCTCTGGGCAAGCACAGCAAATCTTCTTCTTTGGCTTTGAATCTGCAGGGACTGTAGCAGGACCTGACTTCTCATCGCTTGGAAGCTGTGATGAAGATGTGGCTGTTGAAGTGCTCGCTGTTGATAATCCACCTCCCATTCTCAAAGAAGGCTGGAAGAGGCAAATGATGGATGATGGCTATCAGATTAGCATTACTCACACATCAGCCAACAGAAAGACAAAAGATATATACATACCGAATTGTTTTAAAAGAACAAGCCTTCTAAAAGACAGAAACTACAACGAAGGTAACTGTCTTCTTTTTTATACAAGTAATGAAGAATAGTTCAGATGGTAAACTTGCACTGACCAGTGCACTGAAAAGAAACTACAGATTGTGTAACTCCTCTATCGTGCTTAACAATTTACTAAAACAAAGCATCTGTGTTTAGAGCCAAGTATGTACGTCCTTATGCGTCCAACAGATGACGTGTGGTATAAAATGTTCCATGTCTTCGCGGACTTCTTGTTCAGTCCTTTCCTTTACCAGTAAGTAAACAATGATAACTATCTAAAGTACTGACAACCTTCAAACAATTAACTTTGTCAATCAAACATGCTGCCAGGTGAAAAATAGCACCCTACCAATTATCATTTCAAATCAAACATTCCACTATCACGCTTTAAAATGATCAAATATCTAACGACTCGTGATGTATTGAGAACAGGGAGTGCTAATGAATTCCGATTCAAATACCTAACTATATGGCAGCACCCATAAGAGGAGAACATGCAAGAGAGAAGAACACAAAGCCATTACAAGAATTTTACCATCTTCTGTAAATTGTCTTCTCTTTTTACTTTCCACAAAGGGTAAGCTCTAGAATCTAGATATCTCTGCCATATCTTACTGCATTCCATTCATCTTTTACTTGTACAAAGGAAAAGAGAGAAGGGAAAACGCATGGCACTATTTTTTCGATCAAGAATATAACATCTTATGTTAGTTATAATCTTACTCCTTCGTATTCTAAAGTACCACCTCCTCTTCTGATTTGCCCCTTGTTGGAAACCTATTCCAGCTATCCGAACTAGAGAAAGATTCTCAATACCAAAACGCGCTCCCAACATTCCAAGCAATTTCAATATACAACAATGTCCTATGAAAGAACTCTTCTTTCTACCCCCCATCATTAGGCATCCTTCCCCAGCTAACATCATTAAAATGAAAGAAGATGACACTTATCCATGTCTCTATATAAATATCTTCTAATCCTTCTACACATAAGATCATAGGATAGGTCAATCCTCTCCTCCTTATCCTGCTCCCTCCCCTCTTTCTCATTCATTCGCGTAAAATCCAGCACAATATGAAGACTAATGCTAATTCCTTCAAAAATATAAGAGTTCTTCCATTAGATATGTTACTTCTTATCACAAGATGTACTGTCCATCAAGGTCTGCAGAGCAATATAGATGCCTTTATCAAGTTAAATCCTAATAAACATAAATTTTAGCAACTACACAAATAAAAGAGTATATCAACATAAGAGAGGAGGTGGCAGATACCAAGCCATAACTTTGGGTTTAGCACCACCCTCTACATCAACCATGAGGTAGCAAATTCAAGGCACTAAGAGACCAGAATGGATAAAACCACTCGGTTTTAGGGGTGGAATTTACTCCCTCCGTCCATCTTTACTTGTCTACTCTACTAAAAATAGATGTCCAACAATACTTGTCTACTTTATGAAATCAAGACATAATTTTACATTTAGTTCCTAATTTACCCTTAACATTAATTATGATCATTGGTAAAATTACCCCTATCATTTCCTACCTCCCTGTGCCAAGTCAACAGGGAACAATAGATGGAGGGAGTATCATATATACTTTCTTTTTTGACAAATATTTAGTGACACAATCAACATTTTATCCATGGGTCTCACTTAATTGGCTAAAAGTCCATAAAAGAGTAGTCTTTTTAAGGGTAGTACTGCAAAGTCTTCCGATATTTCTTTAACTCTGAGCCGAGTCAAACTAAATTACATAGATTCGATAGGAGGGAGTATCATATCAAATAACTTTAAAAAAAAAAAAACAGCTGAATATTTCAATTGACACAGCACCTCATATAAGAATTCAGAACACAAAAACAGAAAAATCAGTAAGAGAACATTTCTATAGTAATCTAAATAAGCATCCAGAAAATTGCTTTAACCCTAATATTAAAAACGGCGATGCACACAGGAAAAACACACACAAGGATTTAAGCGTGTGATCAGAGATAATTAATTGAAGAACGCCATGGAAGGGCAGATTTATTGAGAGTTTTAAAAAGTAAAATAAAGTGAAAATTCAATTATTTTTACCTACCCTTTTAGTTCCTTTTTCCTTCTCGCCAAGACAGGGTTTATGAGAGGTTTATGTGGACAAATTCCTAATTACGTTTTCCAACAATGGCTGCTTTTATTTGCATCAATTTTCTATGAAATGTCAAAGCAACCCCTAAGTTTTCCAAATAGACACCCCACCCCCTCAGCCTCAACCTTTTTTTTTGTGTTGGGGGGGGAGGGGGGGCGCGTCCCTCTTTGTGTTACTTGAATGCAATTTATCAAAGTTTTGAAACGTGATTTGTAGATCGCACTTTTTAATATGCCTATATTATATTATATATTACTATTTCATTTGTTTATATAGATATTTAACTATACAGTGAACGTAGTGATTTAACTATATGAGAAAGTTATAAATATGACATCTACAGAATAAGAATTGACCAACCTATTATTTAAATTAGGGATATCTACAATGTCAATTGAATTGATATTCACAACCTCAAAAGCAAAACTAATTTCTTTCTTTTCCCATTGGACGAGTACCTATCAAAATTGTCCTAACCTTTTTTCTCAATAGTAAGGAACAAATAGGTTGTATAAATCGATTCTTTTCTCTTTGAAGCCAAAAAAAGACAGGCAAGAAATCAAAATGTTGCACTGCTTCCCTTACTCCCAAACCCAACTTTCCGATGTCGCCTTGAATTAGACTTCCTATCACTTCTTCCGCGCTTTGGAGGTCTCCTTACTGGAGATTTACTAGAAGAACTATCGCGAACCACAGCCGGTGGAGGATGGCTTCTCACAACTGTCATGTGAGCTCTCTGCTCTAGTAAGTCTCTATGGTATGCCTGCATAGATTTGGTATACACTCTTATACAATCAGAAAGTAGTGTATGTACTGAACAGCAGAAATTAAGGCAAATAACTAAGATAACGTTATATCCAACTTTGGGTGGAGTAGGGGAGGTTTTCAATTGTTGATACCTGTATCACGAAATTCCGCCTCTCACAATCCAAAAACATGTTGATGTTCCAGCTAACTTTTGCCATCAATTTGTCCCTAACAGTGGAAAAGCTCAATTGGTCCCTTGAGGTAAAACGGTCAACTTCATTGAACCACAGACAGGTGAAGAGATTTGTGATGGGAATGTGTTCCTTTATAATAACACATCCTTCAGGAACATCTGCAGAAAGTTTACTGAGCTAAGTAAATTTTGAGAGCGAGTGGTCAAATGAACACAAGGTGTAAATGTGGACTAACCACTAGTAATAGGAAGCTTAGCCTCTGAATATGCAGTTAAACCTTCGTTCTTGTAGAAATCAATTTGGTGGTTAATGGATACATTATCATACTTCCCTGCAGCTTTATTAGCTTCAGCTTCTTCAAAGACGTCAAAACGTCTATAATGTCTTGAAATAGCAAAAGTAGCATTCTGGCGCCACAAGAATCTGAGATAAACAAACGGGAAAAAAGAAACTCATACAATTAGGTGAGATATCGCAACTAGAAGGTATAAGCCAACAAAAAGAATGAATCACGTGATTGGCTGCCGTACATGCCACTAAGGGAAAATGAAAAGAAACTACCAATCTGTTGCGCCTGTCAAGGTAATCCTCATTCCTCAATAACTCATTGGCCAACATATGAGGGGTGGCATCATAGGAAAACCCTGGGGCTACACTATCCTGCCTAATAAATTCTTACTAGTAGTATCCATACAAAACAAATTCAAGGTGCAACCCCATAAATAAAAGATGGATACCTTTATATGACCATTAACCATTCATCGCTTAATACTTCCACTAGTACTATCATTTGATCAATACCTAAAATGAGAAAATACAAGTATCTGTATTGTTTTTTTCTTAATTAAAAGTATGTAATCTTTCCTTATTCTTCTTTTGGAAAATCAACCTCATTAGTGATAATCATTAAACAGACATAAACACTTTTGAGTTTATATGGAAAATCCAGGAAAAGAGAAAATCAGTAACAACAATCTGGTTTTAGATGATGTACACCTTTATCGGCTCCAAACCGCCAAACCCTAGTCATAACCCAGGAAATATCAGCTTCGCCCCACAGCTAACAGCTTAGCACTTGTACAATCATACATGTAGCAAAAAATGACGTTCATAAAAGATGAAAATTACTACTTGGAAGCTCAAAGGAAAATGAATTAGATCCCATTACCAAATCAAAACCATGTACAGTAGCTACTCATTATTAAAACCATTTTTCCTTATCACCAATAACTAGCCATTGCTAGGACTTGAATTGTAGAATCTCTCCAAGCAAAAGGTATTCCAAGCGACATACAAGGACACAGAAGGCAGTAAAACCAAATGTACCTCTCGAGAATCTGGTAGGGATCCACAATGAGCTGAAGCTTTCCATCTATCCAAATAGAATACCGGACATTAGGAAAGAGCCTATGCAGTAGGAGCTTAGGTACCTGCCACAGATACATCTCTTTCAAGCAAGCAAATCTAGATTCATATGTTCTACTTCTAATCCGCACTTCATGTATGAAAGAATTATTGAAATTATACTCCACGAAAGAAAAATATACTGAAGGCAATTCACATTGATGTCAGATGAATGATAACAGAACCTCTACACCAAAAAAAAGGGGAGGGGGGAAGGCGTTGACATATTTCATTACTTCTTGGAGTTTTGGTTTGTTATAATCAAATTTTGTGAAGAAAAGCTTAAGACTGTTACATTGCCATTTGGCTTAGTTCTAGAGGTAAGAGTACAGTGAGTGATGTGTGGTTTAGGCGCATGTCATGGGTTTTAAACCCTGCTGTAGACAAAAAGCTTGGTATTAAGTGGAGAAAGGTAGAGGGACGAGCCCATCACCCACCGAGTTCTGAACCTTGCACCACTAGCCCTTGGTGATTTCTCGGTTATCCAGAAAATAAAGTTCAAACGATTTTGGAAACATGGCATGAATCAAAAGATTGGATCGTCCGAGGTGTAAAACAACAAAAAATCCCAGTGTAGTCCCACGAGTGGGGTCTCGGAAGGATATGATGTACGTGGAGTAGAGAGGTTGTTTCTGATAGACCATTGGCTTATCCGAAACATGGTAATAAACTGATTAGAGATCAGATTTAAAATTTGAGAGAAACCTTGATTGAGATAGGAGGATTTAGAAGAAAACTAGGACAACAAACCTTCCCATTGCGTCTCGCATCAGAATAAGGCACATTGCGAACAATAATAATCCTCCATAAACCAACCCTATTTCTGCTGTCCAAGAGGCTAGAATTCTTCAAGGATGCTTCTGTTTCTTCATCAACAAACATATAAAAGGGTACTTTTTCTTGTGTAATTTTACCCAAGTTCTTTGGCTGTTGAATCACATCATAATTCCCTGGAGAGCATTTATGTAGATAGAGATAAGGGATAAATAATCACATTGCAGCCTGATACAAATGCCACAATACTAATTCTCCAACCTCTAGAGAAACCACACGAGAGAAATATCTTATCCAATGCAATGCAAAACTATTCCAGAAAACAATTCCAACTCATGTAGTTTTAGACACTATCCATTTGGCGGATATCAAGATAAACAAATGAATCTACAATTGAACCACTACTTCCAAATAAAACCAAACTCTTTTAGTGCTGGTAAGAAGACAAACATTAGCCCCTAGCCATTTTAGTTAAGCCAATTCATAGTAATCAATACAAAAAGGATCTTTTTTTTCCCTCTTAATTCATAATATTGTACAACTTAATATATAACATACTACTTTACCTATTATTCATATACTATTATCTTGTGTATCTATGGAAAATCCAAATATCCAAATCAAACTTTTTAAAACCTTTGCTAATGACAGTATTATGCACAATTAGGATACAGGATGATATATGCCTATGAAAATTTTGCTTAACCAATATTGGATTTTGAAAGGATCAAAATAAGCGGTGCGTGAAAAGTTGCAAGCAACAAACTTGTTTCTCAAGATGAAAGTAGGTGGCACCAATGGGTGACAGCTAATAAATGCTTGATTATATCTCATGTAGCAGTGTAGTACATAGCTGAATCTCAAGCAAGATGTCTCCAAAACCCAAAATATGACATGTTCTTCAGTCATATCTGCATTTCTCTATGCTTATGAGGTTCATAGTGCTATAGATAGATGACTGTTTTTATACTATCCACTTCTAGCTTGGCTACATTTTTTATTCTTCTTTCACCTTATACTCCTGGATTTACTAAAGAAACTATATTGAAAAGATGAAAATATGGCATAGCTATAGAGTACCAAATATGGCTGATGCCACAATCACATCATGGAATTGCTCCATCTCCGTTAGATCCGCTGCAGCGATGTCAAACCCCGTTCGGTCACCAGGTCTACAACCTTGGACAAATCTGACCCAAATATATTAGGGATGAGTCAAAGAGCAAATACTCTGGAAGGAAGACATTGCACTAAAGCCAACAAGAGTAAGACAAGTGACTGTGTCAACATAACAAGTGCAACTTACCCACAATGCACAGTCATTGACTCTTTTATGTCAAACGAAGCATTCCTCTCCACCAAAGAAGGGTACCCACCAAATGCAGAACCACTGTGAGGTTCAGTTTTCATGGGAATTTGCTCGTGGAAATAAGTCAAATGCTGAAGCCCCGGTGACTGTGATGGGACTCTAGGCATACGAGCTATTGCTTGCTCCACAGGAACATAGCATACAGGACATGCTGAATGAAAAAAAAAGAGAGTACAACCAAGATTACAACGCTATGTGAAATGCTGATTAAAGCATAGGATAGAATACAAATTTGTGAAGCTAAGAAATAAGATTGGGTTGGAAAATTTTACACTTACGTCGAGGACCAATTCGCCTCCTATAACCAGGTGGAGGAGGAGGAAATGCAAAATTTCGGCAAGGATCGGGAAAAGCAGTGGAATCTTTAAGCTGTATCATAGCCAAAGCATGGGGAGGAGGCAGCTGGGCATTATTCTCACCGCATACCACAACCTTCCTGGGCAAGAATGCAGATAGATGATACGTGCTGTTTTCAAACCATTCCTTGAAGTCCAATTCAGCACTCCTTGATACATCATCTGATAATCGCAAAAATATTGTAAGAAACTCAAGAAATCCATCTCGTAACAGAATATAAAAGTAACTTCAATACTAAACAAAATGCAGTATACAGGTGATGATGGTTTTGTCACTTATCACAAAAAAATTATATAACTCTAATTTAACTATATAATTTGAAATAACTAGAATTATCCGTTTGTTTCTATATTTATTATATTATTTTACTCCCACTGTGTCAATTTGTTCATCGTACTTTCCTTTTTAGCCCGCTTCAAGTAGAATGACTCTTTCCTTTTTTTGCAACTATTTAGTTTCACCTTTCCACGCCGCATGTTTAAGACCGCAAGATTAAAAGGAATTGTGTACAATCAACATATTTTTAATTTAAGACCACAAGTTCCTTGACTTTTTGAAACTTCATTCCAAGTCAAACCAGACAAAAAAATTGAAAGAGGGAGTCCTAAATTTCAATTTACAACAATAGAGCTGAAAGTCAAGAACAAAATTTGCACAATTTTCTTCAAAATAGCAGACATTATAACACCAAAAGGCAACGCACAGCAAAGCTCCATTGCACTCATAATACAGTCTAGATATTGACATAGACTTTATTTTATTCTTTGCAAGTTGCAATTACTCAAATTTGTGACTCTAATTCCTTTCCCAATGGGCTTCATCCTATGTATCTTGTTCAGATGTGTCAAAACTGACATTTTCAATTTATTGGTCATTTCCTTCACCTAACCACACAATATGCATTTGGTCCTACTAAGATTAGGTATTAGAGCCAGCAGTCCTCGCAATCCATTCAGAACAAATAAAGCTACTAAAGTTTAAAACATAAATAGATCCCTATTCCAGATAACATTCCACTAGAAAGAAACCAAAAGGACTTTAGAAAACGGACCTTTATTAACCATGGAAAATCCTGCACCAAAAGCCAACAGTGCAAATGCAGCCAAAATCAGCATTCCAACCTTCTTTCGTACCAAAACCCTGCAAATAGAGGGAAGAAACTTTTCCTTCTCTCTGGAACCAGAAAGTGCTGTCTTTGAACCTTTACGCACGACCAACGAATTCTGAGAGTAGAAAGCTCCATTTTGCGCCAGTTGCTGCAACGACCCATCGTTTCCTGTCCGAAGACCCAATGACCACCCAGTCATTGTTCCTCCAACCACAGAAGAACAACCACAACAATCATCTCTTTCTTCCTTCTAAAAACCCTTTCATTCACTACACTCCCCAACTCTTCGGCCTTCCCAACTTCAAAGCTCCTCCTCCAAGGTACAACTCCTAATCACTGTCTCATCTCCAGATCAATGCGAGATCCCCAATGTCGACATACTGAATCAGTACAAACAATCCTCCTTCTTACACAACAAATACAATTCTACAAATCCTCTTATCTGCCTTTTGCAGAACCAAATCAATCGGAAACCGAATTCACTACCAAAAAAACATCACAAACTAAGTCCAACTCCAATTAAAGCAACAAATTCTCAATGTCGTCATCTCAAAAACAACAACTGAATAATTACCTAACAAAAAATTTTAAAAAAATCGAAAAAAATATACTCGTGTGCAGCATTCAAATCTGAACAGGTTCCGGCAGAATAGATCAATTGAAAAACGGAGAAAGAAGAGGTTTAACGATTTGGATTTTACCTGAATCTCACAGCAATTAATTATTCGAAAATCTCTGAGAGTTGTAATAAGAATCCAAATAGGGCTTGAAATCCGCTTTTCGTTCGAATTAAGACCAGATAAAGTTTCCTATTTGGGTCTGCTTTTGATATTCTCTCTCTCTACGACTCGGCTCTTAAAAGTTAAATTCTTTTGCCAAATTTGATATTGTGTGTGAGAATGTTATTTGTCTTGTACTATGATAAAATTAAATCATTTGCAGATCATATCCTTTTTCCTTTTTCTTTTATTTTTACTTATAATGAGTCGATATTAATTTTCACTTTTATTTTGCATTTTTGACAAATCAAGATAGGACAAAAAAAATTCTATGATATTTTTAATTTATTGTCATTGAGTTAGTGACTTTGAAAAATATAGTGAATAGGGGTAATATAATAAACTTACTATACCAATAATTATTTTCTTAATAAGTATATCAAATCAGAATTTGATAATTAAAAGTGAATCGAAGAATTTAATTTTGAATGTTTGTTGTTTTTAATATCAAATTGATGAGAAGAAAAATGTTGAGATTGAGATATCAAGTTAGCCTTTTCTAGTCGGAGAGACTCTAAGATAGGGAAACAGGTGATAAACAGAGCTAGCACGTGTTATAAGGACCGCTTGTAAGTAACTATCGGGAAGGAAGCTAACTTCAAATGTAGCTTCTACGTCCTATGCACTATTTAATGATATTGTTACTCTATTATTTATGACTGTCGTCAAATCTTTCACTTATAGTGTTTCTCAGTGATTAAAAAAAAGAAGTGAAATTCCTTCGCATGCTGAAACACTTTCCTTGCATTATTGTTTAGGAGCTAGTGTCTCGTTTGAAGATGATATCATCTTTTGCAACTTATTACTCGGGTATGCATCCGAGGCAAGTCTTGTCGATCGTCTTCAGAATTACAATTCAAAAGAAGGACTATCGAAATTTGAAGTTAAGAAACACTAGAAGAATGTTTATTTGGGACTCAATTGAATAGTGTCCCTTGGCAATGACATGTAGGCACGATCAAATCATTGCTATATGAGGCCATCTTTCGCCCGCAAACGAGTCCGCTCCATTTTTTCTTCCTAAAAGGAAAAAATATAAGATACCCACAATTTTTTTTATTTGTAATCTATAACAAAAATAAATATGCTCCAAAATAGGTATCGAGCGATTTTGATAATTTTTTGTGGATTTAGCCCACGAATTCTAAGGTTGTCGGGACTCTGGAGCCAATTTTTTTGAAAAATTATACCAACTCATCCGTAACGAGCCCACGAAGAGTCTAGTAGGCCCAATGATACCAGACGATGTCTGGTAGCATTTTATAGACTCCGAAACAAAAATCAAGCGATTTGCCCACAATTTCTTGGGCTGCCAAGGCTCCAGGCCAATAATTTTTTAAAATATTTGTACTTGAAAATGTTTTAAATTTGAAAATTGTCAATATATCATTATATTATAATGTCCACACTCTTCATAGGAATTTCTCTTTCTTGACGGTGTAATTTGTATCATATTTGTGTTGAATTGTATACTTCATTCCTAATATATCATGGACTTTGATTCAAACAAGATCATCAAATTGTGATTGGGTCATGAATAGCATACCTCCATTAATAATAAGAGATTTTGAACTTAAATTATGAAAATAAAATTATTAGCCCCAGTATAAATATTTTCTAACCAAATTCAAATAATTCAAATATCAACATACCATCTATACAAACTAGTCAACTCAAACATATACATTAATCACATATACATAACAGCCTTTTTTCGTCCAATTTTGACTTATTGGAATCCACTATATCCTCATATTTATTATAAGTTGGAAATAAGTATATTTAGTGATAAATTATTTATTGAACTAGGTTGAGAATCATGGTCTTAGGTTCAAATTTCAATAGAGATAAAAACACTTGGTGTGATTTCTTCCCATCTGTGCTAGCCAAAGTTACCTTCCTTGTTACTGATGGGAGGTGATAGGTATCCCATGGAATTAGCAGAGATAAAAACAATTGGTGTGATTTCTTCCCATCTGTGCTAGCCAAAGTTACCTTCCTTGTTACTGATGGGAGGTGATAGATATCCCATGGAATTAGTTGAGGTGTTTGCCCGAACACCACGGTTATCAGACAAATAGTAATAAAAAGGTGCCTATTGTTTCATGTATGCTGCACTCTTTTGCAACTATAAATTTCACAAGACTAAGAACCAACAGATAGCCCAGATCATTTGAGGAGTTTCTATTACCACTTTAAATGAAGACCTCCTATATATGTGAACTCTCATTTAGTAAAAGTGTTTGAAGATTTGAAATGGTTGGCCAATAAGAAGTTGTAGCCGCTTGGCTAAACAAACAACAACATACCCAGTGGAATCTCACAAGTGGGGTCTGGGGCTCTATGCTGACCTTGAGAGAGGGGGAGATAGTTGAATCGTCGAACCTTCTTAGAACACAGCTATTTTCAACTCATGATCATGACCCCCTTACTGGGGGAGCACAACATAGAACATGACATGGATTAAAATCATGACTAGTGAAGTTTCTCTGGTATTTAAATGGAGAAGGGTAAAAAAGCACGCACACATCATCCACTATGAGTTTCGAGGTTGGATAATGAAACTTCTTCGACTCTTTAACTTCTCTTCTGTATCTCTAAGCTTCCTATTTCTAGGTGTGCTGGTGTCATGGATACGTCGTGTCAGCTCTCTTCTTTGCAGTTGGGGAGATGTCAATTGAGAGGAACAGCTTCATACGCCCCTCTGCTTCTTCTTGAGATTTTGAGTGACCAAACTGAGATGCAAAGACTAGCACAATGATCAATGAAATCAACCAAATGATAATATCTCGTGCATTGTCTTGAATTGTTATTTTTTCATAATTTAATTCTAAATTAGATTGAGCGTCCACATTTTGTCAATCAGAGTTTGCTTTGGCACTACAACACCCGATTATGGATTGCTGTTCTCCTACAATGGAGAGTTGCAGGAAAGACAAGTAAGATACTAAAGTAAATGTTTATACCTTCATTAGTAAATATGATTACAAGATCGAGTGGCTATAAATCAGCCATTCAAATGGCAGTCGATTCATCTAATGAGATGCAGAAAGGCACAGTCTGGTGAGCTAAGCTTCCATTATGCATAATCATAAGAGTCTCTTGTACGATGTCTTACTTTGCATCAAGGGAAGAGACTGTTTTCGTAACTTGAACCTCTAATCTGTGAATCGCGTGACAACACTTTTACTAGTTATGCGAATGTTGATGCATGTTACCTCCAATCCCTTCTTAGCAGGGAGGGGGAGGGGGACGGCGAACAAATACAATTTAGAACCATAACAAAAGTACTTTAAACAACACAATTCAATAGGCTATTCAAATTAGCTCGTAATTAATCGAGTTGTGTCCAAGCTAATCGAAACAAATATACATTGCATCAAAATACATTTTGGAGCGATGAAATGAAAATTACCTGAACAATAACATCACTCTTTATTGAGAACTTTGGGAACTTTGATGTAGGGCTTCTCAAAGCTTGGCACAGCAGAAATTAGTTCTTCTCTATTCTCGAAGATATCAGGTTCGTCTCCCCGCAAATTATCTCCGTCAGTATCTGCTCTAATCGCTGGCTCAATACTCTGTAGATCAACAGCTTGAAGTTGTCCAAACCAATCTATAACTTGTCGAATTTTGGGAGCGAATTCTTCAATTTCTTGTGGATTGAGTGAAATTCGAGCAGTTTCAGCCAAACGAGGAACATCAGGAGGTTCGAGAACACTCGATTTCACGGCGTAGCTTCGCAGAGCCACTGGTAATTGGAAAATGCGATTGTTACTGAAATTGAACAAGGAAGTACCGTTGGCAGTTCTTGTTGGTTTCAGATAATGCAAAGCGCTGATGCTTCCCATGGCGTTTGAAAATGACGAGGAGGAGAAAGGCGGCGGCGGTAGGCGGCGGCGGTAGACAGCGGCGGAGGGGAAGCTGACGGCAGTATGAAACGGTATATTAGAATGGAATGCTATGAGCTTATGACTACCAGATGTTTAGGAACAAATGGATTTGGGCTTCAGAGATCAGTCTTCATGGGCTTTAGGCCATATCGTTTTGGGCTGTAGCCTGGAATCAACTACAATAATTTGCAATTTTAAACCTAAAATATGGAGCAAATTTCATTAATAACAAAGAGAAATAACTTAATTATGTACTTTACCTACGATTTGCTATAGTTTCATTTGCTATGAGTAGGGGTGTGGAAAATTCGAATCGGTCAATAAATCAAATTGATAAAAATGTTATTGTTTTATTGTTATTGGGTTATTAAGTTATCGGGTTTTTAATGGTTTTGAAAAAAAAAATATTGGGTTATTGGTTCGATATCGGTTTTGACAATAAGATTATAATAGTTTACTATTTTACCCTTGCATAAATATTAAATATTAGTAATTTAATAATAATAGGGCACAATAATACTTTACCTATTTTAATCTTTATTGTACTTAAGTAATTAGTTACTCATTTTAGTATTTATTCTTTAGTTTTTACTCTTTCATACTCCATCTACTTTTATTAATGCAAATTCTCATTATCATCCTTATCGAGTAAATCAAAAACCGAACCATTAAGGACTTAAAATCGATAAATCGAAAATCAATAAAAATTATCTTACTGACTTGTTATTGGTTTAACATATTTAAAAATCGATAATGTCTAAAACCGAACTGAACCGACCGATGCACACCCCTAACTATGAGTATTTAAGTTTGTATATTTCTCTTGTTAATATAAAAACAGGATAAGTATATACGGTTATAAAAATTCAAAACTTATACAAATTAAATGTATCAACAAATTACATATAGATAGTCAATAACTATGAATTTTTTATAATTTATATAAGTCAAATATATCAATGACTTGCATACAAATAACTACGATAAGCATATAGAAATTTCTAAATTTATATAATTAGGAATTCAATTATATATAAATTATAGCAAAATTAATCAAATTATTGTCGTGCTCAATAATTAACTGAAACTATAGCTAAAGTATATGAATTTCTCATTTCACATATCCTAAAATATATTGGCATAACATAGCCAAACAAATGAAATCTGCGGAATTTGAGGAATAGACAGAATTCTCGGATGATAAGCACCCTTCATTTTCAATCTTAAGGTTGTCAGTTTGAGTCACGATGAAGCAAAAAAGTAAGAACTTCTACGAAAAAGTGTAAAAATAAATAAAACTAATTTTAAAAAACTAAAAAATATGTTGTATACCAAGAATATACTAATTGATTTCACTCTATTAAACTTCAGGGGTCGAATTATTAGAGCTGTCCCATTTTATTTGGAGTAATTATGAGTTAAAACACTCTAATTAATTTTTTTTCCCCTTTTTTCACATGAAATCCTTAGAATTAGAATTCAATTATTTTGTTTTTTAATCATGTATACAATTTTTAGGTGAATAAAGATTATTATTATATCAATATAAAGACATAAATACAATTAAATGACTACCACTTTATTAAATAAAATACATATCAATGCATACTAATTCATTAGGTGAATATGGACTAATAAAATCAATATAGTAAATGTATACAATCCAATGCACAATTATAAAGATTGTGTATAATAATAAATTACCAGATTAAAAGCGTGAAGATACTTAGAAATGTTTTTTGAACTTTTTGTCCACTTCTACTTCTTCCTTATTTGAATCAAGGAAATACCCTATAATCGCTAAGAAAAATTATAATTTACCATGAGTTCTAATTAGTGATAGAATCTCTATATATATGAGATTTTATAAATAAATAATTATAAAAATTATTTTTTTGTAGTGAATTATTTAATTTTTTATACCTTCATAATTAAATTTAATTTTTCTCGCTTTGATCACACACAAAACGCATACAACAAGACTAGTGTATATAAATATGCATGTATTTTGCACAAAATAATTATGCATGTATTTTGCACGAAAATAATAGAGAAAATTCCTATTCGTGTTTATCTCTCTTTAAATTATTTTTCTTAAAAATAGGAAATATTATTTAGTACCTTCCCTGTCTTCGAAATTCGAATCATTTCTTCTTAAAACTAGCAAAAAGCTATTTAGAATTACTCCTTTAATATTAGCTAGAGATATTTAACTTTGACTATTTTTCTTTCGATGGATATTTTTAAACCCAATCTATATTCACTTAACAAATTTGTATACATTTATTTGAATTGGTATACATTTGTATTGAATATTTGCCCATATTCTTTAATAAATTGGTATGTATTTTGTTTGTATTTAGTATATTTCTAATTTTACTTAGGTATACATTGTTCCGTATTCGACTAACTAGTTGGTATACATTTGTTTAAAACAAAATCGATATCCATTGATTGATATTCACCTAACAAATTTGTATACATTTGACTCAATCGAGTTTAATATTCATTGGTATACATTAGCCCATGTTCACCTAATAAATATGTATACATTGTTATTTTGTTAATGTTATGGCCTGGGGGTGTTACTCTGCCCCTGATCCCTTTAAGGGTCGTTAACTAAAAAAAAATGTATACATTTGTTTATGTTAGTACGTTTAGAATTTTTAGATTATTATATGTTGATTTCTATTTATTAGCGAACTTGTATAATTTATCTAAGATAAAAAAATAATATTCATTGTCAAATTCAAGCAACGAAAGGCAATATTTTACAAAATTATTATAAATTAATTATGTATATAAGTACCAAAATAAATACTCTAAAATTTATTTATTTATTTTCTAATTTTAGGAAGAAACTTTGGTTGGATGTTATAATAGAGAGAAGGTAGTGTATATATTTTTAATATTTTAAAGAAAATGATTATGAATTAAGTTAAATTCAAATTTATGAAATTAAAATTGAAATTTTTGAATCTAATGTTTGACTTTTCAAGTCTTAAGTATAAACCTAAATGTATAAGATTGGCCTATTGTATTATAATTCAAATATGTAATTTTAAAGTTAATTTTTGACATTTTTCGTCCCTTTCAATCCAAAGATCTGAAGTCGAGTACTAAACATTAGATAATTTTATTTGTAAGTATTTGAAGTTCAACCGTTTTGTCTCTAACTTATTAAGTACACTCATTAATTATCGGTTGATATATCATCAATTTAAATCTAATGGCTTTTATATGATACAACAACCTCATGAATCAGTAAATTTAAATTTATTTGTATCGAGTTCTAAAAACTCTTGCTTGTATTATTCACAAAAATTACAATTTTTTTTATGGAAACTTACATAGATAAATCAGATTAAGAAAATATTTATCATTTATAGCAATAACAATTTATTTTCACTAAACACTTCTAAATCATTTATAATACAAATTTAATTCATATTACTGAGAACTATTTATAAAACATTATAATACAAAGTGCAGATTTATCATAGTATTGATATATATTGCTATAAATGATAATAAATAAAAAATATCACTAAAATCAGTAATTATTTATTAAAAAGAATCCGCTTAAATAATTTTTCTTTTTTTACGTCAAAAAACTTTTTACATTTTTTTTTTATCACATATGATTTTTTTTTAAAAAAAAAATTATTTTCTCAATTTTATGTCCATTCCTATAGTAGTAGTAGGACCAAAAATGAAAGATAGAACTTAAGGCATGGGCCTACCCACCCGTTACATTGTCTTGAAAAAACAAGGCAGAGCCATTAATTTCATGCATGCATTATTACTTATATTACTGTTCATTATTAAATGTCTTATATCATCATGTGCTTCTTTCTTTTGTTTCTTAAAAAAAAAAATTATATTTAAATATTAAATTCTAAATATAATTAGGCACAAATTATATTATATATAGTGATAACAGAGACCACAATTTTATTCACATACTAGCTAGATGGACAACGCTCGTGCTGAATGGATCATTTGATTTTTTTGAGTTTTTTGTAGGTCTGTTATTTATTTTTATCTCAATGTATGTGTGTTCATTGTGATTTATAGTATTTTTAATATAATTTTTAAATAATATATATTACTTTTCTTGTCTCAATTTATGTGATGCCAATCATTTATTTTTTTGAATTATTGTGATTTATATAAATTTTAAATCATTTTCAAATAATTCATAGCTACATCAATTGAAGAACAACTGAAACATACATGTTGATTGGTAGCTACCTTTTAAGAAGAACTAATTAAATAGAGGCAACATCGTAAATTTATAGCTACATTAATTAAAGAAATAATTCATAAAAATGACATAATAAAATCAAACAGATGAAGCAGACACGTCTATGGACAACTGTCTGCTTAAGCAAGCAGCTGAAGCAGACATGTCAATCCTCGTGCCTGCCACTCGCTCTTCTAATATAGTAGAAATACTAAATCAACCCAAAGCGAAGGCGGAGTCAGAATTTAGAATTTACGAATTTTGAACTTGTCGCTGAATTCATAGTGTCATTAGATAGTTATTAGGTTCGAAATTAATATTGATATTATTCATCCATTTAAAAAAGAATGACCTATTTTATTTTTTTTGGTTTGTTTACAAAAATGACTCGTTTTCTTTTTTGGCAAAACTTTAATTTCAACTTTTCGCGAGACATGTTTAAGGTCACAAGATTAAAAGATATTTTGGTATATTTAACATAACTTAATTTTACGACCAAAACATTAAAAAGTCTTCTTTCTTTACTTAAATTTCGTGTCAAGTCAAATTAGGTTATACTTTTTTAAACAAGGGGAGTATAATTTAGTAAAATTTTTAATATGACTTTGTACTCCTTCGGCCCTTCACAATTGAAATCAATAACCACACAAAATAATATTCTCTTTGTTTCATATTAATTGTTCACATTACTAAAAATAATTATCAAAAATTACGTATCAATTAACACAATCAAGATAGAATTAATTATATGTTTTGAGTTTTACTCTTACGTTATTCTTTTTTGCAAATGTAAATAAATTTGTAAAGTTGAAAAGAAAAATTAGCAAAAATTCTTCTTCTTATTTACCTTTTTATTTATGATTTTGTAAAAAACGTGTAAAAGAAAAAATAAACAAAATCTGACATATTTTACCCTTGAATGATAAAACCTTATCATCCACATCCGATGTTTTTTTTTACGTGATAGATGCAGTGGCGGAGCCAACATTTTCATCAAAGAGCATTCATATTATTAGAACATGGGTGGGTGATTTTGTATAAAGGGTGTTCAACATTTGACATGTATCAAAATATCTACATTAAACCTATATATTCAGAAAAAAAAAACCGACGAATAGTGTTCATCTGACCACTTTTGGGTGAATGTAACTCCGTCCCCAGATAAATAGATAGATAGATGCATAACAACGTTTTATTATTCATTAATTATGGTTAGTTAAAAGATCTTGCTTTATTTTGTGACTTTTATTATGTACTAATTATTATTAATTCAATGTAAACATAAGTTGTGAATAATTTTTTCTTCTTAAATGATACCATAATAGGAATCTATTTTATTTCTTCCTGCATTAATTTAAATGCAATCAACCTTAACTAATTCCCTTTCATGTTAATAATAATCATCAATGATAAAAGAATTAATTAAAGAGTCAATCCTTGACCATATTATAAAAGCTAAAATAGGGCCACTAATCTAGTTTTAATTAACTAAATTATAACACTTTTAGACTTGCCTAGAACATTAATACTTTCTTAAATTCCCAAATTAAATTGTTTAATACTCCCTCTGTTCACTTTTACTTGTCATTATTTTGTTTTTCGAGGTCATCTTGACTAAATTTATTATTTGAAATATAAATTTTAAATGGTTGAAAACTATACGAAAAATGATATAAATTGCAATCCTTCTCACATTAATATGATGAAAAATTACATCTTAAAATATTGGCCAAAGTTCATATAATTTGATCTCAAATAAGTAAAATAGTGACAAGTAAAAGTGAACACGGGGGGTGGGGGTGGGGTGACAATTGGGCGGGTTGGATCAATTTTGAGCGTGTCATAACGAGTCAAGACAACAAACGGGTCAAGATCCAACCCAACCCAACTCAAAATTGCTTGGGTCAAAATGAGTTGAGTAATGAGTTATAGAGCAGGTCAAGCTTCAACCTGACCAAACTTTTACTTACTTTATTTTTTCAATATTTTAGTATCTAATTAAATTATTTTTTCTTTATTCTGACTATATAAAACATATCAAATTAAAAAATATATTTTAAAAATATTTTGACAAAATCTCTCTCGAGTCAATTCGGATTGCATATCGACCAATTTTAAATGGATTGAATTGAGATAATAAATTGACAGACAAACTTTAACGAATTAAGCGGATTGGATTTAATTTTACCGTCTCCAAGGAGTAGTTAAATGTTGAGTAAACATACATCCCTAAACAACATGAATGATGAGGATGAGAAATTAATTACCACTTAATATTTTCTTTTGGTTTCAACTTAAAAACCCACCTTCACAAAATAATAATTATTTTAATAGTATACTGATTTATAATATTACATCTGCCTCTGGTTTTATTTTCACAATGCTATAATATTGAAGATCCATAATTGCAATGATTTGACCATATATTACTCAAAATCATACCAACAAAATATTTAAATTGACAATTAACATTAATTTAAGATAATTATTACAATATAAATAGTGATTTATCTTTACCTAAATCATGTATTGATACAAATCATTTTGAGATCACTTCCTTCCACTTGATTTTTGGTTTACTCGACTCTTTCGACACCTTCACTTATTAGAATTTCATATTTATAGATTAGTGCAGGACATATTTAAAACGATTCAAGTGTTTCTTTTCGGATTTTATCCTCTGCATGTTCTACCTGCACCTTTTATAAAGATATAATACATGGATCTAACTCAACTCTCGAAATTAGATCACGAGAAGAAGATTGTTGAGTCCGTACAAGCAAACTGTCAGTTTATTCCCAATCAATATGAAACTTTAACCCACTATAACATCTTTTGGTAAATATGATTATTTCTATCGACTAATAAGTTTTACACGATACTAATTTAAACTAAACGAATTAGTGGACATGAATATCGAATACCATACTCCATTCGTCCATCTTTACTTGTCCATTATATTATTTGATATGTTCAATAATACTTATCCAGTTTATGAAAATCAAGAGATAATTTCACACTTAGTTCCTAATTTACTTTGTTATTTTCAAGTTACTTCTATCATTTACTAATTATAATTCTCGTGCCAATCAACACAACAATAACATACCTAGTGAAATCTCACAAGTGGGGTCTGGGGAAGGTAGAATGTACGCAGACCTTACCACTATCTCAAAGGTAGAAAGATTGTTTCCTGGAAACCTTCGTCTAAAAAACCTATATACAGAATAAACTAGATATGAAAAAAGGGAAGGAAAAGAAAAGAAAATCGAAAGAACAACTAAAAATCAAAAGCATGATAATGTGTAAATACGATAAAAAATATATGTATAACGAATCAACACCGGACGAGTAAAAATGAACGGAGGGAATACGAAACAATTGGAAGTGGAACCCACAGGTTGTTTTAATGCTGTAATAAAGCTCATAATTAATTGCTTTTTTAAGACAAAAGGTGGGAGAAATAAGTGGGCTCAGCATGGTAAATGAGGAGTAATAATTGCACTTAAAGGTCCTCAACTTATCATATTAATGCGTGAAGACCCCACAATTAAAAAGTAGAAAACCAAACCAGTCCCCCCACCCAGGCCCCTGAACAAAGCCACATTACTTTGTGCAGAAAACAGAGACAGAAGTAAAAGCCCCTTCCATTCTCACGCGCTTCACTCCACGCGCCCTCACGACCACAACTGGAGTTGTACTGCTTACAGCTACAGGTGGCTGTTGGGTCCCACTAGATCAAAATTTGGAAATTTTGACAAAATTATTAACCAGAAAATTTGGAAAAAATTTATCTACTAATCACATGTGCAATTTAGCTATATACAAAACAAAGTTTACTTTGGTACTATAAATATAATAAAAAATTATAGAAAATATATAGTAATTATCTAATATAATTTTGAAAATAATCTCTCTATCTTTATAAGGCAGTGATAAAGTTTGCGTAAATTTTACCCTCATCAGCTCCATTTATGGGATTTCACTGGGTATGTTGTTGTTTATACAGTAATTATACAGTATAATTTGCCAAAAGTTAAAGAAAATACATATTGATTATATTATAGATTACTTATACATGAGTTATGCACTGAATATACATAATGATACATTCAAAAATTGAATATACGTAAAATATATACGGACTATATATGCCTATACGATAATGACTAATTTTTTTTTTGTAATTATTCAGGTCTAATGGCTATCAACAATAAGTAGTCCTAAGTATTATGCATATGGTGGTTTGGTAGTTGATTAGAATTCATGTATTAAATTTCATATATAATACATATTTTGTTTGATAGTATTTTTCTGAGAAAATTATATAGAATGCCCACCAAATGTGGTGGTCTTGATATTTTGTCCTCCATAAGAGAAGTCTTACAAAAATGTTTTCCTTTTCACTTTAAGTTGAATTAAAGACATTTTTACCCCTCTACACCTTAACTATCTTTTTAAAAACTTTCTATGCTCAATTGTCTCTCAATTTTTCTATTTTTCTCTTTCTTTATTTTTCTTTTATTTATTATTTTTC
>JBCEWC010001813.1:0-38157 GCA_038996855.1 Solanum aculeatissimum | reverse complement strand
CAACATTCAAGTCAGAGTACAAGAGTTTAGAGTTTGTCCATAAGCCTCTACATAGATGAAACGGGGCCTCGATATAGGTTGAGTATCATCCTCAATACATAAATGAAATAAACAACATAATAAAACTAGGTGGATGGAAAATGGATATTTCCCTTGAACAAAAAGGCTCACCACTATTATAAGTCTTCAAGAGTGATCACACGTCGTTCAGTGGAATGTGGAAGTCGTCTCCGGCACCTACATGGTTAGAGCATGTAGACAAGAGTATGGGTTAGCATAATAAAGTACTAAGTATGCGGGCATGAAAATGCATATGCACGTGAGCCTATGACAACCTATATGGCAAGGGCACATATATAGAAATAAATACAAGAAAGAACAATATATCAATATGCCATGAAGGTCATAACGCATGAATGCCATAATGCATATTATATAGGGGATGGAACCATAACCGACATCACAAGTCCATGTTAGCTACAACATGACCTTGCCCAATGAGGTCTTCCATTGGATCGGAGAAGACTACTTGCCAAAGGTAATCTTCACCACATCTTATGACCCGGTCATTTCGATGTGATGGCCACCTTCCTTACGACCCAGTCATTTCAGAAGGGTTTACATTCAAGAATGTCATTACATATAATATCATATCATGTCAAGGGAATACCTTACGACCTGGTCTTTTCGGTAGCAACCTATATAGGCCCATAGTTTCGGTAAAGGAGTGGGACCCTTGGGGATAGCCCACTTACTACTCCAATCCTTCTCGGTACTAAGCCATCATCCCACAAGAATACTTATACATAGATATATGCATGCTTTTAAATGAAACTTGTCACTTAAACTTCAAATCATGCATCATGGGCTTAGAAGCCAAACATACTTTCAAATCCTTCATGCATACTTATCAAGAGTTTAATATAGTTCAAAATTATGCATCATGGGGCTAAAAATCCAAACCAACCTTCATGTCATGCTTCATGCACAAGAGTATCTCATCTACATGGGCTTTTCAAACAAGAAATCAAGACAATATCGTTGGGATGCAAGCATCCAAAATGCTCCAAGAGCCATGGCAAGGGACTATGTGATCACAAGTCATAACATTACATGAACATGAGTTTCATCAAGAGTTTCATCAATACAATAACCATGTACATGCCATAAATGAAATACAAGAGCATGGGTAATGGAATCAAGACTTTATTTCACAATTTGAAAGATATTTCTTCATAAATCATGTAGAACTCCATGAATAAGTCATAATGCAAGTTACCCATACTTAATTAAATCATGAAAAGGGACATGCAAGTTGATCAATAAGGGTTTCAATGAACATTCATGAATTAATGCTTAAAATCATGTTTAAATCACTTAATAACTACAGCACACAATT
Organism: Solanum aculeatissimum; assembly: GCA_038996855.1. Taxonomy (NCBI): domain Eukaryota; kingdom Viridiplantae; phylum Streptophyta; class Magnoliopsida; order Solanales; family Solanaceae; genus Solanum; species Solanum aculeatissimum. The sequence continues at coordinate 36,758 of JBCEWC010001813.1, read as the reverse complement.
TCCAACACTAATCTACATCAATAATGGAAGAACCCATAACTTAATTGAACGCTTAAAATCAAATTTAAAGAGTTAGGGTTCTTGGGTCTTCAAGGATGAAAGAGGATCCTTGAATCAAAATCCCACATACCTTAATTTCACCAAAAGAATTGGAAGGTCAAACTTATTCAAGGTCGTCTTCCCCAATTTCTTCAAGGTTTCTTCAATGGAGGCTAAGAGGATTTTAGAATTTTCAAAGTGCTTGGAGGAAGCTTAGAATGGATGAAAATAAGTTAGGGTCTTGATTTAGGAGTTTAGGGGACTTTACGATACCTAAAAGGAGCCTAGAGATTAATTAAATCACGAAAATACGATTAATGAAACGGAACTTTAACTGTAACACACTGTCACACGGGCTGCTACAGTGCCCGTCAAATGGCTCACTGGTCATGTAACTGCCCATCGAAATTTCCTTAGCCAAATTTAAACCAACCACAGCTTGGCCAAGCTTCTGCCCAACTTGATGGACCACCAAACGGTCCGTTTGAGGTCTCACGGACCGTGGGGTGGTCTGTGGACCTTAACTTAGTTTGTGGGGTGGGTCCTGGCCATCCCATGCTCTCTGGACCATCTCAAGGAACCCCACACGAACAGTGAGAAGTTTCATAGACCGTGGTCCATGCCTTGGGCCATTTCCAGGGCCTATCTCCAATGTCTTCCGAATTTCAAGCAGTCCCACTCTTTTGGCCATAACTTCCTCATCCGACCTCTGAATCGAGTGAAACCAGTTGCGTTGCGAATATACTCCAAAGAGATTCAATGTGATATGTAGTATCTCACACGTTTCAACCCTAATCAAAAGTTATGGTTTTATGAAGCTCACTGTCCAAACGGCCTCTCTAGGCCCCAAAATGATCCGTTTTGCGTTCGGCCACTTAAACTCAACCCGTGGATACCAAATTTCAACCATGACCAGTATAACATCATACAAGATCAACCATAAGAGGTTTCGGAAATTTTTTGGTCGTTACACAATCGAGGCTTTATATGAGACTTGGGAGCTATTCAAACAAAAGATTAATCAATGTCCAAACCATAACCTCACAGATGAGAACATGAAGGATATTTTCTATAGGTCATGCAATTTTGTCGCTAAGCTGATTATTGATACTTCTTGTGGGGGTTCATACATGGCTAGGACTTTTCATGATATTGTGGTCATCTTGGATCAAGCAACTAAGAACAACAGGGCATGTTATACTAGAGATGGTGATTTCTCAGGGTTCGTTGTGGGGATGACTGCAGAATAGCGAAAGAAAAAAGAGGAGCGAGACCAGGAAATGGCTCATATGCAGACCCAAATAGATTTGTTGATGAAGAGGCTCTTGGGTGGAGGGTTAGAGAAAGTGAAAGCAGTGGATGTTGTACCTAGGTATGAAGATGCAGGTTTCAATTTTGATGAAGAGGCCAAGATGCTAAATAGTCAGGGGGTTTCTGTATATTCAACTCTGGAAATCAAGGTCATAACTATAAACGCGAAAACTACTATGATCGGCTTGGGGCGAGAGATACTGGAAGCTGGCAGAACAGGGATAACTTTAGAAATGACCGGCCAACAACATATGTACCCCCCATGAATATAGAACACCAGAAAAATGGGGGTGGCTCATCTAAGTCGGAATAGATGATGTCCAAGGTGCTCGACAAAGTTGAAGCTACAAAATGCGGAGTGAGAGATATGCTTGGTGAGATGTTTAATATTCGCCAATTAGTGAATTATCACTCTACTTCTATTAAGAAGTTAGAGCAGCAGATGGGCTAGTTGTCAGCTTCACTGAATTAGAGAAAGGTTGGAGCTCTTCCTAGTGACACGATCCAAAACCCAAAAAATAATAGTCACTGTATAGTCGTGACCACAAGAAGTGGTAAGGTACTCCCTAATCTGGTTCCAGCCAGAGAATATAGTATAGTTCAGGTGGGTGGCAAAGTGTCTGATACTAGTGTGAAACATGCTAAGGAGGTAGTCAAAGAAGCAGCCATGACGCCTGATGATGTTGAGATAGTTAAGGACCCCAGGGGGTCTGACAAACCAGAGTCCCGGCCTTTACAATCCTAAGCCGCCACCACCATTTCCACAGAGTTTGAAGTAGAAGGTAGAAAATGGCAAGTTCCAAAATTTTTTAGATATGTTAAAGGAGATGTCAGTAAACATACCCTTGGTGGAGGCACTTGAGCAGATGCCAAGTTATGCTAAGTTTATGAAGGACTTCGTGACTAAGAAGGGTATGATCACAGCCGAGTTGACAGGGAACCTTCACCATTGAAGTGCAATTTCTATGAGATTACTGGTTGAGAAAAACGAGGATCCTGAGGCCTTCACTATCTCGTGCCCAATAGGGGCTTTTGATTTTGCATGGGCCCTCTACTACTTAGGTGCTAGCATAAATCTTATGCCGCTAGCAGTTTATAGGTAGCTAGGCTTGGGATCCCCTACACCCACAACTATGTGGCTACTCATAGCAGACAGGTCAGTTAAGCGGCCCATAGGAATTCTATGCAATGTGTTGTTCAAGGTGGGTCAGTTTATTTTTCCTGCAGATTTGTCATTCTGGACTGCCAGGTTGATTTTGAGGTTTCTATCATCATTAGGAGACCATTTCTCACTACTGTCAGGGCATTAGTAGATGTAGAATGCGGTGAACTAACCTTCAGGTTAAACTTAGAAAAGGTCAAGTTCAATGTATGTGCTTCTATGAAATGTCCCAAAGAGATTGCAGTAATGTCAATCATCGATGTAAACGTGACTTACTTTTCTGAGGTCCCGATTGAGGAAGAAATGGGTGTAGAAGAACTGGTTGTTGTAATCATGAGCTTTCCAGAAGATGGTATGACTGATTATAAGGGCAACGTGCAAGCACTAAAAGCAAGGGGAACTAGACCTTATGTGCCAAGAAAGTTGGACATGGATTTATAGAACAGGTCATCCCCACCTGCTAAGCCGTCTGTAGAGGAGCCTCCCACTTTGGATCTCAAGGAACTGCTGTAACACCTGAGGTATGCTTTTCTTCGTGATAATAATACTCTACTTGTGATTGTGGCTACAAATTTATAGGAAGATAAGATGATAGCATTGTTGGGGGTCATGCAAAAGTTCAAAAAGGCCATTGGTTGGTCCATTGCAGATATTGTGGGGATTTCGCCAAGTATATGCATACATAAGATTAAGTTGGAAGACAAATGTATGCCTAGCATCGAGCATCAGCGCAGGCTTAACCTATCCATGCAGGAGGTTGTGAAAAAGGAAATTATCAAGTGGTTAGATGTTGGGGTCATATACCCAATCTCTGACAGTCAGTAGGTCAACCCAGTGTAATGTGTACCAAAAAAATGGGGTATGACAGTTGTCACCAATGATAAGAACGAACTAGTCCCATCATGACCTGTTACTTGCTGGCGAGTCTGCATGGACTACAGGAAGTTGAATAGGTGGACCTTGAAGGATTATTTTCTCATGCCCTTCATGGGTTAAATATTAGATCGACTAGCAGGCAAAGGGTGGTACTGTTTCCTTGATGGGTATTCGGGTTACAATCAGATATCGATAGCTCCCGAGGATTAGAAGAAAACCACTTTCACTTGTCGATATGGGACGTTTGCATTCAGGCAGATGCCTTTTGGGTTGTGTAATTCCCCAGCCACTTTCCAGCGGTGCGTGTTGTCTATATTCTCCGACATGGTCGAGGACACCCTTGAGGTATTTATGGATGACTTGTCAGTAGTGGGTGAGTCATTTGATGATTGTCTGCTTAACCTTAGCAGGGCTCTACAGTGTTGTGAGGAGGCTAACCTGGTCTTGAACTGGGAAAAATGCCACTTCATGGTTAAGAAAGGGATCTTCCTTGGTCATAAGATCTCGAAACAAGGCATCGAGGTAGATAAGGTGAAGATTGAGGTTATTGAAAAGCTGGCGCCACCTATCTCTGCGAAAAGAGTCAGAAGTTTTCTGGGACATGTGGGCTTTTACTGCTAGTTCATCAAAAACTTCTCCAAGATTGCACACCCATTGTGTAAGCTGTTGGAGAAAGATACGAAGTTCCAGTTTGATGAAAGTTACAGGCAGACGTTTATGGCATTGAAGCACAAGTTGATTACTATGTCTGTGATGGTGGCTCCTAACTGGTCTACCCTCTTTGAGATCTTATGTCATGCTAGTGGAACTATTGTGGGGGTTGTGCTGGGTTAGATGCACAACAAGGTCTTTCACCCAATATTATGCTAGCAAGACCCTGAATAGAGCTCAAAGAAATTACACCATGACTGAGCAGGAGTTGTTGGTCGTAGTGTATGCCTTTGACAAATTTTAGGCCTACCTCTTGGGTACAAAGGTAATTGTACACATTGATCATGGAGCATTGAGGTATCTCATGGCTAAGAAGGATGTCAAACCAAGTCTGATCAGGTGGGTGCTATTGTTAAAAGAATTTGATTTTAAAGTCCAAGATAGAAAAGGGACCGAGAACCAGGTGGCAGATCATCTATCTAGGATGGAGGATGATTCCAAGGGCAATGATTAGTTAACCATTGATGACTCATTTACCGATGAGCAGGTATTAGCCGCTTCTGTTGATCTAATTCCTTGGTTTGCTGATTATGCTAACTATCTAGTGAGTGACCTCATCCTTGAGGGCCTAACCTCTCACCAGAGAAAAAAGATTCTTTATTATGTGTGCAGGTATTTTTGGGATGAACCTTTCTTGTTCCGCACATATGGTGATGGGATAATTTGGAGATGCATCCCAAAAGAAGATATGATGAGTGTAATGGAAGCCTATCATGTTTCTCCAGCAGGGGGACACCACAGTAGTGCCAGAACCACCAAGAAGATATTGTAATATGGATACTACTGGCCTACCCTGTACAAAGACACTCACAACCTAGTGCAAGGATGTGATCAATGCCAGCGCCAAGGTAATATCTCTAAACACCAGGAGATGCCTTGAAACCATCCTAGAGGTTGAGCTATTCGATGTCTTAGGCATCGACTTCATGGGTTCCTTTGTGAGCTCCTACGCCATGAGGTATATCTTGGTGGCAGTTGATTCTATCTGAAAGTGGGTATAAGAAGTGGCACTGCCTAATAATGAGAGCAAGAATGTAGCCCAGTTTCTGAGGCGAAATATCTTTTCCAAATTTGGGACTCCCAAAACTATCATTAATGATGGGGGGACCCATTTCTGTAATAAGATCTTCCTCACAGTGCTGGCCAAGTATGGAGTCCGTCCGCATAAAGTCGCCACGCCCTACCATCCATAAACTAGTGTCTAGGTTGAAGTGTCAAACAGAGAGATCAAAGAGATATTGGCCAAGTCTATAAACGCATCTCAGACTGATTGGGCTAGGAAGTTAGATGATGTACTTTGGGCCTACCACACAGTGTACTAAACTCCTATTGGTATGTCCCCGTTCCAATTGGTGTTTGGTAAGGCTTGCCATCTGCCCGTAGAGCTAGAACATAAGGCACTATGGACCTTGAAGAAGTTGAATATGAATTGAGAGGAAGCGACAGAGTTGAGACTAGACCAACTCAATGAGTTGGATAAGCTTCGTCTGCAAGCGTATGATAGTGTTTCACTATACAAAGCCAGGATGAAGGTCCAACAGGACAGGCACATCACACTATAAATTTTAGCGTCGGCGATAGGGTGTTACTCTACAACTCTAGGCTTCAGTTGTTCCAAGGAAAGCTCAAGTATAGGTGGGTTGGACCCTACAAGGTTGTTCAACTATTCCCTCATGGTGAATTGGAGCTTAAATATAAAACTGGACACCGGTTCAAGGTCAACGATCAAAGGGTCAAGAAGTACTTGGGTATTACTACCGAAGTCTCCGTGGTGGAGGTAGTGCACCTTGACTAAGTCTGAGTAGTCAAGAAGGCCCGTCATGCCGCGATGTTAAATTAAGCGCTTCATGGGAGGCAACCCATGCCTAAAAAATGATTTTTTTTCATTAGTTAATGTTTATATAGTTACAGGTGCACCAGGTGTGTTGGGAAGGTTCTGGTAGTGAGCCATGGTGAGTACGACATAGGTAGGAACTCAAACTATGAAATATGTGCAAAGGGAAATGTCACGGCACCTTACATGGACCGTGAGTGTGCTCGTGAACACAACCCCTAGGTTAAGTCTTTCAAACGTTCCAAAGTCCCATCAAACGGACGACTAAACGGAACGTGTGATACCACATGGACAATGAGGCCAATCGTGAGCATCACCTGTTGACAGCAGGTTCAAGTGGCACCACACGGACGGACACACGGACCGTGTAACATCACATGGGCCATGTGTTCAACCGTTAGAGGCTGTTGTACAAGAGGACTCAGATGAAGCTTTTCACGGCCTGTGACACATGTCACGCTCCATCTATCTGCCCATGCAATGGGGTTAACCGGGTTTGACTGATCAAATATTGAATATATTTAACCCCACACGCCCTATTCCCCACTTTTCCTCATTTTGTTTCAACTCTCTCCCACATACTCTCTCAACTCCACCAAACCTATCTCTTTAACTACAAAGCAAGGATCTCTCTCATGATCCGTCGAGCAACCTAAGTGGGTTGGTTCTTCACTGTCTTCACTCACTGTCAATTGTCAGTCCAATTCAAGTAAGTAATGTTTCTTACTTTCTCTTTTGAGTGTAATTGATTTTGCATGTACCTATACTTGTGTAAAGTTAAAGGTTTAGGCTAGAAATTGTGATTTTGTGGGGTGAATTGAGTTGGGTGAAGGGTTGGTTGTCATTTCCCGCCATTGGACATCCTTGAAGGTTTTCCCATGAATGAGATGTGAAATTGGGTCGTAATTATCATTTTACTATGCAAATTCTATGTGTTTTCTGTGCCATGGGTGTAGAAGAGTATTAGGAACCCGATCTGTGCTTAAATTCCAGATCTACAGGTTGTTTGTCGAAAAGGTTTCAGGTGCTTCCCCACGGTACCCTTCACAGGCCGTGTACCTTCACACGGACAGTGTAAGGGTCTGTTAGGTGAGCCTTGTTGAAGACTGTTGGTATGCCCGATAAAGTCACGACATACAGACCACCTCACGGTCGATGACCCATCACACGATCCGTGTAGGGGTCCCGTCCAGGTGCCCTCTCTTACCCACACTTCAAGGTAAGGCATACAGACCACCTCACGGTCCATAACCTATCACACGGTCCATGTAGAGGTCCCCATCTAGGTACCCTCTCTCAACCATACTTTAAGGCAAGGCACATGGACCACCTCACAGTCCATGACCCATTACACGGTCAGTATAGGGGTCTTCGTCCAGGTGTCCCATCTCATACACTCCAAGTCATGGTACACGGACCAAATCACTGTCCGTGACCCATCTCACGACCCATGTTAGGGGTTACGTCCAGGTGACAGTGTTCCCCAGCATCCCAAGTCCAGCTAGACGGCCCCCCTCACGGCCCGTGACATATCACACGGTCCGTGTATGGTCCGTCCGGCTATGTTTTGCATCTGTATTTGTTAAGTTATTTTAATAGTTTGTGTTTTCAGTTTTTATACTATGAATTAGTGAAATGTTCCTATGATAGACCGGGTGATGCCACTCTTAAGGGTTATTGTCACTTGCTACACCGTAGGGGAAGTCTAAGTACCCACTTGTATGTCATCCTACAGGTTCCAAATGAACTTAACGTATCTTGCTCTGTTGCTTACATGTCTAATGGGTCCTCGTCGAAAGTCTGCACCCCCTAGGGAGGAGCTCGAGTCTCGTTTAAACGATTCTCCAACTGAGTCCTCCAATAACTGGACAGGCAGTGGCTCGGGCAATGATTTATCTCAGGGATCGGAGGTCCGCTATTCCAGCAATGTCTCCCCTCGCTCTCCCCGCACCACTAGAGCTCAGGAGGCTAGCCCCCAGAGGGGGTCCCACTTGCTAAGGGGGAGGAGGAAAAGGCTGCCCTAAAATATGAGGAAGAGGAGCAGGTCTCCACTCCCAAAGCCCCACAACAACAGGATGATACCCCAGAGGTTGAGCTCCGAGACAGTGATGATGAGGCCCTACATTATGCTGTCTCTCGGGCTCCTAATGATGAAGTGTCCAAGTATATAATCCTATTCCTTAAAGCCCATTGGACCACCCCGGGCGGACGAGATATATTTTCTCATGGGTTGACTAAAGGGTCCAAGGGTTCCAGCGACGACTTGTGCTGCCAGAATATTTAGTGCTGCTTGATAACCTAGATGCGGTGCCAGAAATCAAAGCTACATTCCAGTTCCTCCAGTTTGGGTGGATGTCCCAGAAGCTAAGTTTTTATAGGCTGGCCCTTATCCAGGAGTTTTATTCCTGCTATGTTGTTGATTTGATAAATTTGGTGGAGGGCGGTTCCAAGAGACTTCGTAGACATATGGACATGAACTTGGCCACGCTGAAGCAAGTGTCTATCTGAGGTCAGGCAGTCGATATCTCTGAGACCACCATCAATAGGTTCTTGCATGGGCCTTAATACACTGTGTCAGCTGATGGACTTTATGCAACTAAAGTCCACTAGGTTTCTGAGGAGGCGCTGATGGTTGATCCTGAGTCTCGAGTTAATGTGGTGTCCTGAATTGCGTAGTAAATAGCATTGCAGGGTGCCGAAGTCGCTTGGGTCACCGACTCATGGATCCCCATTACTAAGGCCTCCCTCACATTTTCGGCCAAGTTATGATGGTCAGTGGTGCGTGCCCGTCTGCGACCCACTTTAAATGACAACGTCCTCCAGTTGTCGTAGACCTCACTTGTGGCATGTCCCATCACCCACTATCCTGTTAATATGAGTCAGTTTATTTCCACTGAGATGAGGGACAGGGCATTAAGTGATCGGGCGACCTTCCCTTTTCCTTGTTTGATCAGAGGCCTCTGCAGGTAGGATCATGTCCCCACCACAAAGTACCTAGATCAAAAGATGTTTCCTTCCATGGTGGTTAACATTACCTTAATCAAAGATGTTAACAATCCACTCTTCCGAACCAGGACCTAACGGTATGGTGGTCCGACTATATTTCCAACGGCCGCTCCTCAACAACCATTGGACTTTGAGGGCTTTTCAAGCATTCCACCAACTAGTGAGGCATCGGAGCAGCCTAGGGGCAGAGGTCCACAAACGCCTATGGCACCGAGATATGTCCATGTCCCCTATGGATTCTTGGCTAGGTTGGTAAATGATCAATGGCAAACTCGAGCCATAGTGGACCAGATTGTTGAGAGAATGCCACAGGTGGTTCAGACCAACATTAACCAAGCTGTAGAATCTCTCCGTACAGATCTTCAGAGCCAGATCACTGTTTTCCAGAACTAAGTGAACAACCTAGAGACTTATTTCAACGAGCGGTTTAACAACTTATCTGGGATGGAGGCGGCCAATATCGTGAACACGATCACAAAAATGAAAAACTAGATAGTCGTGTTCATTGCTAAAAATAATTCCCCGCCTCCACCTCCTCCTATTGAGTCACTAATGAACCTGTTTGCTACCCCACCCCCAACACCATCTTTGGGTGATTATTGGGGTATTCCTCCTCCAGTGCCACCTGCTGCCACTATGCAGCAACCTGAGGCCTCTAAGCATAAAGGAAAGGAGAAAAAGAGGCATCAGCGACATAGCCCACCGTCGGATGCAAAGAAGGTGGAGGAGAAACAGATGCACAAAGGTGCTTAGAGCCAAAAGATGGGTAATTGCGGCACAGGGAAAGCAAGAGCGGCTTGCTTGTGAGGAATCTAGAGCTGAAGCTTATAGGAGTGCTTCTGGCAAGGCCCTGTGCTATGATGAAGATGACCCCACTGGGGGATCACACTCTGTTGATGTTGATCAGCCTGACGCTTAGTGCGTCTTAGGTATGTCCCTTCCCGTTTGTCTTTATATTTCTTACTATCTGTGTATTGAAGGCATTGCACTGACTTTTTGGTGAGAGTAGGGCATTCCTGGCACCTGGGAGTTTTTGTTGCCATGTTTCGTTTTCTCTCAAGTGAACTATCTAGTAAAACTAACATATTTAGGTAATATAGTTTGCATAAGTATAAGTATTTATAGGAGACTACAATAACCCAAAATCTTTATTTTCAAGTTGCTTGTATGTGCATGCATCCTGTCCTGACTAACTTGTGTAATCCGGGTAAAGCATTGTTTACATTGCCTAGTTGACATCTGCATAACTGAAGCATGACTGGGTTGGTTGGTGCTTCATAGTGTAGGATATGTGTCGTGTGCATGTGAGCCTAGATGTGTAAATTTGATTGACACTCCTATAAGCTAGAACTTGTCCAATTAGTCCCACCAGAATAATTGAATAACTAGATTAGGAAGGGATCTTAGGCCATCTTTGTGTGAAGCCACTCAGCCTAAAATAAACCAACCAGATAAAATTGTTCCCTTTGAACAAAAAAGTTGAGCCTGAATAAGCATTTTCTTTGTTTTTACCTAGCACATATCCCTTGATTAGTTGTGAATCACTACTTTGGACCTAGTCTCTCCAAGGACATTGTGAACCTCAATTTAGGCCAATACCTATGTTGAGGGTGGCTTTTATTGGCCCTGGTCCTTTTGAAAAGACATTGTGCACCTTAGCCTAGGCAAAAAGCCTAAGTTGAGGGTGGCAACTAAGGGAAAAACAGAAAAATGAAAAGGAAAAAAAGAGTAAGTGATGGTAAGAAAAGCTTGGGAGTCAAACCACACAAAAAGAAAAAAAAAGAGAAGAAAAATTATTAAAAAATATAATAATAGTAATAAAATAATAAAAATAAAATGAGTGAAGAAAAGTGGAAAAACTCCCAATGGTAATGAGAGTAGGGGACAATAGGATTGTGGGTACCGAGAGTTAAGGACTAAGCCAGAGTAGTGTCTTGAAGGGGCAAATATAGTCACTTTGATCCTAAATATACCACACCCTAACCCGAGCCTACATTTCAAGATACAAAAGTCCTAAAGTGATCCTAAAAAGGCCATTCAAGAGTCAATGTGGTGAAAATAAGGACGAGCATATGGTCTATACTTGTGTGTCAGTTGAAAATCTTCTGTGAGCGTGAGTGTCTACATTCCAGCCTTTTCTTTGCATTTATATATTGTCTGTGAGACTTCTTTGTAGTGAGGGTCCTATCCTTGCATTATTTGGTTGCCAAACCAACTAATCTTCTTTGTTCTTGAGCATAAGTGGACCAATTGGATGTGATGTGATGCTTTACCAGAACTATGTAAGTCTGTTTGGGTGCATATACATGTTAAGTTTACTTCTTGGGTGTATGTGGTTGATTTAGGGGTTATTGTATGATTTCAATTAGAGGCTTGTATTTTGTGTGTTGTGCTATGTGTTTTGGTCATTGCTTGAGGACAAGCAATAATTCTAAGTTGAGGGTGTTGATGAGTCGTGAAAATGTGACTCTAATAACACTTTTAACTTGGAATTTTTGCGAATTCTAAAGAACATTTGTGGGTTTAATGTTTTGTTTAGTGGTATTTTTTAGGAAAATATTCAAGGGTGATCTTTATATACATTATAGGAATTTTTCAATATAATTTATATCTTTATGAGTCAACGCATTAGGATAGACTTGTATTCATTGCATTCCCAAGAGTGATGTAGTGATTAGGAACAGAGTCTTGTGATAGAATTCGGGGTTGCTAACCTAGTCTAAGTGCTCGAGACCAAAAGGTGAGAGCATCCTAGTGTCTGAAGCAAGGCACAAAAAGGATAAATGTTCTGAGACTAGAAAGTGATGAACGAAAAGCACCTAAGAGGGACTGGAAGGTGAATTAGGTGTTAACTGTTTGCTTACTCTGTGTATATGATCATAATCATAGTATCCTTAAGTTTTAATATCCAAACTGGTGTTATAGGGACCACAATCCTAGTCTAGCAATAAATTGTTGAACTCCAGTAGTCACTGTTAGGTAGTTATCAGTAGAATACTCTTGCAATCTAATCTTCGTATAACATAAACCCCCATTTACATTATGCATTTTTATTTCAAAAATAGTTATTACACTTGGAACTAAGCACTGGTAGCTTTATTCTCACGCATTCCCTGTAGGATCGACCCCAACTCTTGTTGGGTTCTATATTTGATCAATGATCACTTTAATCTTTATTTGGAGTGTAAATTTTGGCGTATCAGGCCTAAAATTCTATCTTCAATTCATCTGGCCTCTTTATTAACAGACAGATGTTGAAAATGACGTTTTTATCATTCAATCAAAATTTGAGTTTGCCTGATTCCATGCCCACTAGTGCTCTCCCAGTGGCTAGGAAAGGCCTTCCCAAGATAATTGGGACTTCGAAGTTGACCTCACAATCAAGAATCATAAAGTCTGCAGGGAATATTAATGTATCCACTTTATATCCTATAGTATCCCCAAAGGATTCTTTACCATTCAATTAGCCATCAACAATCGCATACTCGTATGGGTAGGGGCTCCCAAACCTAGCTTCTTGAATACCGTAAGAGGCATTAGATTTATGCTGACACCTAGATCACACAATGCCCTTGAAAATTTAATGTCTCCAATGGTGGATGGGATGGTGAATGCCTCGAGATGTTCTTTCTTTTGCACTAAGGATCGTGTAGCAATCACATTGCAATGTTGAAGCTCTTGAGAGATCTCCTGACTCACTTTCTATTTTTTGGTAACCAAGTCCTTCATGAATTTTGCATACCTAGGCATCTTCTTTAATGCTTCAATGAGAGGAATATTGATGGAGAGTTGCTTCAGCATGGAGATGAAGTGTTGGAATTTACCTTTCTCTTCCTTCTTTTTGAGCCTCTCCGGGAAGGAAGAAGGAGGTTGAGGAATGGGTTTCAACTTTTGTGGCGTTGGTGTTGCATCACTTTCTCTATCCTTGGCATAAACATCTCTGGTCTCTGCATCTGTGGTCTCCACTATTTCCTCATTAACATCATCATTATCAACTAACATCGGAGGGTCAATGGTCTATTTTCCACCACGAGTAGTTGCGGCCATACACTTCCCCTCATTCTTAAGATATTAAACTTTGTTGTTAGGCAGTGTACCTTTCTGGAACTAGTTTAGTTGAGTGGATATCTGAGCAAATTATTGCTCAAGATGCTTGACAACAACAAAATGAGACTTAATTTTCTAATTAATGCTGGAGATGTCAGACTTCATCCCTTCAATGTCTCATCTTGAGCATCATCCTTCTTTAATAGGTGATCAAACATCTCCTCAACTCTGGAGCTATCCGTATCAGAATCGTGATTTGTGTGGTGGAATATATAGACCATTTATGTACCCATCTCTGCATCCCCAATCAACATCTTTGTCCTGCACCCTGTTGCTGTCATGGTAGCTTCCACGATTGTTGTCTCTGAAAGCATCATCCATGTTATAGTTCTGACCTTGGTGCCAATAGTCCTAATTGGACCCTTGGGTATTGGTCCAAAAACCCGCCATATGATTTTCTACGAAGCAAGTGTCCTTCTCATAGTAGGGCTCCTTGTACATGGTGCTCGTGGAGGCTGATGAGATACTACATTTACACGTTCCCGGTTCTGCTTCATAAAAAACTCCACATTAGTATTAATTCAAGCAAGCTCTTGCATCACATCCTCATTTGTCTTTTCTTGCGCCGAACTAGTACTGACTGAGAATGAGCTTTATGTAGTTGCCTTATCTCTCTCCCCCCATGCAGGATTCTTTTTTACCACTCTTTCCATCCTCTGTGCAACCTCCTGAAATGGTGGATCTATAAATGAGCCTCCCATAATAGCGTCTACAACAACTTGGCTATTTTTTTCCAAGGCTCTATAAAAGATCTCCACTAGAGCTTCATCAACAATCTTGTGGTCAAGTACACTCCTCAAGCACTTAATGAATCTCTCCCACGTGGTATTGAGTGAATCACCAGACAATTTCTTAAAAATGTTGATCTGGGCCTTCAACTTTAGCTTCTTTGATATCAGGAAGAACCTCTCCAAAAAGGCCCTCTACAACTTTTCCCAATTGGTGATTGAACTCTGGGAGCTCAAATAACCATAGCGTTGTATTCCCTTTAAGAGATAATGGGAAAACATGGAGCCCAAAAAAATCCATAGACAGATTCTGGTTTCTTATCACACTCTTACAGATGAATACAATATTATGTAGATAGTTATCCAGATCCTCTGAAGGCAAGCCCGCAAACAACCCATATTTTTGCAGCATTTGAAGCAACCCACTCGACACAATGAACTTTGTGTCATCTGGCAGTAGAGGTAACCCAATAACTCTGTTGGACTCCGACGATAACGCTCAGCACACACCTCTACTTAGAGGTTGAAGCGGTCATAATCAAGTATTTAACCTAACAAGGCTTAGGATCATTCCCACGAGGAATATGGTAGACTCTGGATTAGCACAACTTGTAAAGTGAATCGATTTACCCTACTATCTCCCAGAAAATAGAAAAATAAATACAAGGAGGGGATTTTTACGAGTAAAAGTAAATTCTATACTAAAAATGCACGTGTTTGTAATTAAGAGAGTAGCGAACTAGGGCTATGTGTTCCCTATGACTCCCTAACTAAGTGCTCTTGGATACTTGCAAATCATTTCTAGTGTGTAGGTGCAGGACAATAAGCTATGTTCTCCTAAACCCTTGACCCGGCAGATAGGTGAATTTCATCACATTTCTCGATCGGTCTCTGTGATGTCGCTTTACTAACCCTTACTTTAACCCAATACAATCTTACTTAATTTAGTTAAATTGATTAGTTGAGAAAAATCGATCAACTCCTGTTAATTAACTCTTTTCCTATTACTCACTTCCTTGATTGGGCAAGTGATACTAGGCTAGTTCTAATGTTGGTCACCTATTAAAAATCAATGTAAACGGAGAGATTAATTAAAAATACATCCTAACACCATCCAAGAATTTGCAAAGTATCCAATTTTATCTTAGTTAGTTTGTCATAGTTCTTACAACCCTAGTTGTGGATTTAGCCATGCGTATTTGAAGTATTTTTAGGAATTATGCAAGAAGATGACATAATTAAAATACTCACACACAATAATAGAGAAACACAAATCCAAAATTTCAATGTTGCAAAATTGAATCAAAAGATTGTAATAAAATCACAAATCAATGTTCACAACTTCTCTAACTCTCTATGTTATTATATAACTATTTATCTATTGTTGTACTTCTATTAAGAAAACCTAAAAACCTATTTATAATACTTAAAACACAAAGCCAAAACAAAATAGGATAATTATGTTGGCATCATTTATGAGCAGCTTTCATGGCTCGTATAGCAGTTCACAGCTCGTGGATTGGGGTCTCGTGGAATATAGTTGCATCCTACTGGAACCTTTCTCGAAACCATTCCACGGGCGGTGTAGGATTCCACAACCCATGAAAGGTTTAGTTTGAGCCACTTTCAACAAATCTTCAATTTCTGATCTTCACTTCACGACCACACTCTATGACTCATACTATGGACTACGATTTGTGGTCCTCTCTTGTAGAGTGTGACTCAATTTTCACCTCTGTACTGGAACATCAAATGAAACCTCCTCTACGACTCGTGTAATGACCCATGACCCATAGAGGGTCTCATAAACTGCCAAAAACTTTGCAATTCTGTACTTCAAGCTCAAAATCAAGCCAATACTGAATCTTGCAAAATAAACATAAACAGACATCAAATCTACTAACATTACTTTGAGAACACACAAAATCTCAAGTTTCAAACATTAAACGTGTTGTATTTTTGCAGCAAATCAACACCCTCAACTTAAAATTTTTGTTTGTCCTCAAGCGACAGACTCAATCTACTTAAGCAACACAGAGACACATAGACATCAACCCAATGGCACAGACTATATCAAAATCTCAACAGATACCCAAGTCTCTTTCAAACATATACCAGATAGTCATCCAGTAAACCAATGCATATCTAACATTGTAACTATGATAAGCTATGTAACCACAAATAAGCAACATATCACTGATTTAGTCAAGTATCAACAATGTAATGCAAGTGCCCTCACACAAAGAAGTCCCATCATACACTCTGGGTGATATTTTGAATTCAAGTTCAAAGGGACTATCAAAAACATTCAGCCTCACAAACAATATTCAAATATTGTGCCCAATACCATATGCTTGCCCCTATGGTAGCGGATCTATACGAGCCTCCATACAACGGCTCCCATTTGATCCTCAAGGTACGAAACCTATCTATGATTTGTATCAACTTCTATGGCTCACCTGTTCTGTCGTGAACTAAATATACGAGAATAGACCCTTCACTAGATCTTGGCCACGAAACCACTCTACGGCTCGTGGACGTCTCCACGACTTATAGAGTTTCTCGCACTTTCCCAAAATGTTGTAAATCTGCAGACTTCATCACAAAACCAATCCAAATATGTAATCCTTCAAAATAAACTTAAAAACACATCAAAACCACAACTATCACTTTGAGAACACATAAAATCCTAAGTTTTAAGCATAAAAAGTGTTGTATTTTGACAGCACATCACAACCTTATCTAGCCAAAACTCGTATTTATCAAACTTTGCATAAGCTTCTACTCCCTTAGGGTTTGAAATACTACCCTCAAGTGTTCTATATGCTCTTGCTCACCTCAGGAGTAGATAAGGATGTCATCAATGAATACCACAATGAATGTATCGAGGTATGTCTTGAACAACCTATTCATGAGGTCCATAAAGATAATTGGGGTGACCCATATTTGGTGATACCCGAATGACATTTAAGAACTCAAAGTGACCATACTTAGTCTAAAATATCATCTTAGTAATGTCACTTTCTCTTACCCACATTTGGTGATACCCGGATCTCAAGTCAACTTTGGAGAAGTGAGTAGCCCCTTGCAATTGATCAAACAAATTATCTATTCTCGAAAGTGGATACTTATTCTTGATGGTGACCTTATTAAGTTGTCGTTAGTCAATGCACATACGGAGTGACATCCGTCTTTCTCATAAATAACACTAAGGCACCTCATGGGGACCGACTAGGTCTAATAAAACCCTTCTTCAAATCCTTTAGTTGCTCTTTCAACTCTGCAGGAGTTATTCAATATGGAGAGATTAAGATAGGCTTAGTATCGTGTAAGAGATCTAGGCCAATGTATATTTCCCTTTTGGGAGGAACACCCAGTAACTCATCTAGAAAGACATCAGGGAACTCATTTATGACATGGACTGACTCAAGAGAATGAACTTTGGTGGAGAGATCTTTGACCCTTACCAAGTGGTAGATACACCACTTAGAAATTATTTTGTGGGACTTCATGAAAGAAATGAAACGACCCCTACAGGAACAGTTACTATCCTCCCATTTAAGAATTGGCTCATTAGGGAATAGGAATTTGATCCTACGGTTCTACAATCGATGAAAGTATAGGAAGCATGAAACCAATTCATCCCAAGAATCACATCAAAATCCACCACATAAAGCTCAACTAAATCACATGGAATTACTCTATGCAAGATAGAAACGTGAAAACTCTTGTTGACTCTTTGGGCTATGATAGACTCTCCTACGAGATTACTTACCTTATAGGGTTCATGGAGAATTTGGAGACATACAAGGAACTTATTAGCAAGGAATGGGGTTACAAAAGATAAATTTGCTCCTAGATATAAAAGTGCATATGCATCACAATAAAAACTCTCAACATACTGGTGACCATATTTGGAGCTTTATTGACCTCTTCGCGACCATGTAGTACATAGAACTGGTTGGTCCTTTTTGGGCGCCTTGAGTTTGACCCCTTAGCCTTGGGGCTTTGTGCCTCCACTCCTACAATCCTTGGCATATTGATCGGGATTCCCACAAGTGAAGAAAGCATTGGACCTGACTAAGCATTTCTCTTTGTGGGGTCTTCCTCACTTGGTGCAATTAGGACTTTGGGGCTTTGGAAAAACTCCTTTATCCTTTGTCATCCTGGGAGGAGCATTGGTGGATACTTGACCACTGTTCTTTTGCCCACCTTGGAACTTGTGTCCACCCCTCCTTTGGTGAGAATAGTTCCCACCATCAACATGAGCCCTCTTGGACTCCCTTGCTCTATCCCGAAGCTTCTCCTCTTCAATTTATTTGGCATAAGTCATTAAGCGAGAAATGTCCATCTCTTTGACCAACATGGGCATCTTACATTCCTTGGAGACCAACTCGGAGACATCATAAATAAACTTTCTCATACGAGCCCTCGGATCCATGACCATAAAGGGAACATACTTTGATAGCTTTTTAAATTTGAGGGCATACTCTTTCATGCTCATTATCCCTTGGTTCAAGTTCATAAACTCTTGGACCTTTGCCACTCTAAGCACAGTGGGGAAGAACTAGGCCAAAAAATCACATTTGAATTCCTCCCAATTGATAGGACCCAGCTTCTTGGCCTATCTCGTTAACTCATTGCTCGAACTAAATCTTGGCCACTCCTTTGAGTTGGTAGGCCACCAACTCAACTTTTTCTTTTGATGGATTGCCCATCATCGCCACAACCTGATAATCTTCCTCAATGAAGTCAATAGGGTCCTCATCCATCTTTGACCCATGGAATTTTGATGGTTCATCCATATAAAGTCATGTACTCTTGCACCGGAGTAGGCACTTGAGGAGGGACTACTATCTTCCTGTTGGACTAGTTGGCCAATGCTTGGGCTAACCGGGTAAAGGCGGCTCGAAACTCTACATGGGACACTCCATTGTCTTGTTGGGGTAGAGGAACTTGGTTTTTTGGAGTGCCTCGTTGATGGGGAGATTTTCGTGGTGACATGATCTAGAAACAGGCAAAAGGTCATCATTAGTTTGTGGAAAACCTTATTAATTCTAAGGTACGACATGAATAAGAAAGAATGGAAGACTTTTCTAAAATTGTCTCATAGCTTCTCACTCAAGATAGTGGCGTGCTTCACAACCTTGATGAAACTCTATGCTATGGGGTATGCGTAGACATTCAAGAAATAATTTTAAAACCTCCTGCTCTGATACCAAGTTTGTAACGTCCCAACCTAGGGTCCTAGTCATCACACGATGAGTGAGATGCCCAAAGGCACCTCACCCAAGCCATCTTAAGTATTCATAGGCAATAAATACAATTTTTACAGAAAAATAAGGGAAAAGAGCTATGGTCATTTCAGCAGTGAAACAATATTAAAAAGTTGTGGAAATAACTAATATTCATTTTATTCATAGGCATACCAACTACTATGTAGACGGACAGAACTGGTACGATCGGTTTACATCAAATAGAAAAGAATCCATAATTGTGCAACATAAAATGTAAAAGCCTTAAAAGGGCCATAAATGCATCATCTCAAAACAAAACAAAGATATTTGATAGAATGAAGAGTAGAAGGGTTCCGACCTAAGGGCTCAACATAAATAAAAAAGATACTCTTCAACGTGGAATACTAGCCACGAGTCGATGGAGGAGTGCATGTCCTACATGGTTAAATCATGCAGGCAAAATATGCTTTAGTGCTTTTGGAATGCACTAAGTATGTAAGATGCAATGCAATGCATGAAATTGTAATGCCATCATTCATAAATATAACGTATACATAGTAAATAAAATCAATGTAAACTCATGCATCAAATAAGGACATGACTCAATATGGATGAGAATAAATGCATGAGAGGACATAAGTAAATAAATCACATAATAAAGTCATATACTTGTGGGAGTGGACCTTAACCGATATTTAAGACCATGTGAGTTATTACATGGAATCCAACATAACCACCTACGTTGGCATGGGAAGACCACTTTCTGGATGGAACTCTGTCAACTTTGCATGCATAATAATAACATAAATGGTCTAGGTGGATGATGTAACCTAAGATATACATCCTTTTTAAAGGTAAAAACTGTTGTTGTCAAGTATATAACCTAATTAAGGATAGGATCGAACTCATAAGGAATATGGTAGACTTTCGATTAATTCATAGTAAAGTGGGGTAATTAACCTACTTATCTCCCGAAAGGGGGATATTTTGTAATTGGAAGAAAAGTAAACCTAGACTAGTGCAAGTGTTGTGAAATAAGTAGACGAGTTAACTAGGGTGATGTGTTTCCTATGATTCCCTAACTTGGTATTACCAGATAACTGTATTCTTTTACGGTGTGTAGATGCAGAACGGTAAGTTAAGTTTACCAAGCCCTTTGATCCATGTGAGAGGCAAATTTCACTATGGGATTTGATCCATCTACGCAGTGTGACATTAATGACCCTTCCCTATTATCCCAATACAACATCCCCTTGATCCAGTTTGGTTGATTAGATGAGAAAATAACAATCAAATCTTGTTAATAATTCTTTTTTCTATTCATTACCTCCTTGATCCGGCAAGTAAAACTAGGTGAGTTCTAACATTGACCACCGTTAAAAACTATGCAAAACAAAGAGAAGTAATTAATACATTCATACACACTTTCCCAGAATTATGAATTATCCAGTTTTACTTTGTTAGTTCTTCATGGTTCCCACAATCCTAGTTATGGATTTAGCTACTCTTGGTCAGTGTAGATGCAAGAATCATGATATAGAATAACATAATTAAGCACTGACATGAACAAATTTAGGAACAAGAAATTTGACTCTTTAATAGAAATCGCAAGTACAAATCAAGAACACAAAATATTATTTCTCTCTCTATAAAAATCTGAAATTTTGCAACTCTTGCTTAACTTGAAGAAAAATAACCTAAAAACCTATTTATAATGTCTAAAATACAAAACCAAATCAAAATAGAAAAACTGGGTAGGCAAACTCTACGGATAGCTTCTACAGGCCGTATAGTGTTCCACGACCCATAATCTGTGTTTCTTGCTTCTCTTCTGCAAAATTGGAGTGTCCTTCTGTGAGAACCATCTATAGGTTGTATAGAATTCTATGGCCCGTGGAGGGTTTCATCTAATGACCTTTCAACACTTCTCCACTTACTGATCCTCAGGGTACGACCTGAACTTTATCAGTCGTGGAATATTTTATGACTCATATGCTTGTTCGTAGAGTCTTGTTCAGAAAATTTCCCTTCACTGGAATTTGCTAAAAAACCTCTTCTATGGCTCATGAAATCTTCCACAACCCTTAAAAGGTTTTGTGGATCATCAAAATCTGCAATCTCAACACACTTAGCCCCAAAATCGTGCCAACCCTATAATCCTACAAAAACAAACATAAAAAACATCAAATTTACTAACATCGCTTTGAGAACACACAAAATCCAATGTTTAAAGCATCAAAAGTGTTATATTTCGGCAGCATATTGACACCCTCAACTTAAAATTGTTACTTGTCCTCAAGCGATGGACTCACTCTACATAAGTAGTATAGTAACACACAGACTCCAATCTAATGGCCTACGTTATCTTAAAATCAAGCCTATACACCCACACCATTTCAGCAATACATATAAGATAGTCATCAAACGAACCAATACAGATCAATACATGTGACAGTGCAACTATGACAAGCAAGGTAACCACAAATACACAAAAATCACTGAACTATCCTAGAATCAACTGTGTAGTGCAAGTACCCTCACATAAAGAAGTCCCATATCTCACTCATAATAGTATTTTCAAATTCAGTGCTTAGGAATACACAAAAAATCACTCATTCTCACAATAGATATCCAAACACTGTGTTCAATACCATATGCTTGCCCCGATACTCATGACTATAACTTTTGACTATTTGATTAGGGTCACTATAGGACTTTCTTGGCTTTTCACGTAGGCTCAGGGCCTTTGGTGTGATGTTTTGGGAATATAGTGACTAAAAGCCCTCCTTGATATTGCATTTTCCTACACTTTTACCCTACCAACACTGGTATTTTCAACTCATTCTCCCCTTCTCCTATTTCAAGCTTTTCTGGGTTCCTTATTCTAGTTCTTAACTCATTGCCTTTTTATTTTTCACCTTCTTTTTCTTTTTAGATCATTGTCAAGGTATCTTTTTTTGGCACCCATATCACTTTTTGTTTTGTTTTTTATGTATCACTAGCTTCTTCCCTATTTATTTTTATCTCTCTTGCACTAGCCACCCTTAACTTAGGCTTTTGGCCTGAGTTGAGGTGCACGATGTCCAACCTATGAACCAGAGCCACTTTTGGTAGCCACCCTCAACTTAGGCTCTTTGCCTCCGTCAAGGTGCACAATGTTCATGGAAGGATAGGGCCAGTTTCAGGATTTCATAATCAACAAGGCTTGGTTACTTAGGTGTCTACAAAGAAAAAGGTACATGTATGGCTCAAATATTCAGATCAAAGGATACATCAAGCATTTGGTTGGTCATTTAGGCAAAGTGGACTACTATTAATAATGGCCTAAGATCCTTTCCTAACCAATTAACCTATGGTCAAAGTCAAAGTAATAAGGTAAGTCTTGAATTGAAACACAGTATATGAATCATGCAAATAAGCTCACACACATGGCACTGATTACACTTATTAACTCAGACTCTTAGATCATGCTTTATATAACATTTGCACCTCACTTATCAGAACAAGCACTGTTAATTAATCAAACATGCATGGTTTCCATCAAGACTAACTATTAACAAAACTTTTCTTATGGGTTTCATTTTTTTCATAAAAACAAACATCATGCATAGACATCAGTATTGTATGCTACTAATACTACCTATCATCCCAGACATGTTAGTTCAACAAAAAATAAATATCCTCAGGGAAAAAGAACACAGGCAAAAAACCTCTTGGATACAAAACGTTGAGGTAATTAAAGGCCATAGCTACTCAAACTTCACTGAGACCTATAACTACCCACACCCCATCGAAAAAGATATGTATTGTCCTCAATGCAAACAAAATATCAAAATGAAGAACAAGGGTAAAAAAAACATACCTGGGTGCCTAAATGCCTCTATCTGACTGAGACTGTCCATCCTCAACCTGCTCGGTATACTGCTCAACTATAGGGCCAAGTCAAGAGGGTCCAACACCCCTCAATCTCTCTAGCTCATGAGCTTGCCTCATCTCCTCATCCTGCTTCAAGTGTATCCTGACAAGCTCTAACTCCTGCTCCTCTATCATCCCTGCCTCTAATCTCACAATATTAGGATCGTTTATGCGGGGCCTCTTTCCGAGGGAAGGTAGTGGTATCTCCTATGGATTAAATAGATTTACACCGCCTCAGTAGGGTCTGAATGACTGTTACATCTACAGGACGTACTATGCTGAGGCTCTACTGTACTCGCCGCTCAAATACATCAATGTAGTTGTCCATGAGTATAAGTTTTATCTGGATAGTAGTCTCCGTGAACATCCACATGTGGGACTTAGTCTATATAATAACCTGGAGGACCCAGGGTCTAATCTGCTAAAGTAGCTGAGCCAACTAGGACTTAGTACGGGCCTATCTCTGCATCATGACCTGTATGGATATTGGTGACACAAATACCATGCTAACGGGTATTCTCTTAGTGGGTGCGACCTTTAGGGAAGGAATAGTTATAGTGGGCCCCCTCTCCACATCAGTCTCTATCTGTGGGGACCCCTACACAATAAAAGTAACCGTGGTGGTGGTAGAAGGAGGCTCAAGCAATGGCGCCGCTGTGAACATCTCAGACATATGAATTGGTGGTCATGGTACTCGCCAAAGTGCCATCGTATTATCATCAACCATTATCAGGTTGGCATCCAGAATCCTCTAAACCACTATAATAGAGTCCTCATGATGAATAATCTCTACCTCCACCTCCAAGTATAGACTATAAATAAGGCACGAGAAGGGGATAGAGGTGGACCTCTTCATGATCGCCTTATGAATCTACTCAGCTATCAACAAAGACAATTCAATCTCATAGCCAGCAAAGCTGCTGGCAACTAAAACAATATGGTCTGGCATCAATGTATTATCCATGAGTGTAGTTCAGATCCGTGATCTCACTACAGCCTACCAAAATTTGGTGGTGAAGTTGAGAGAGGCCTTCATAATAGACTTCGCAGATGTAGCTATCCACTTAGGGTTTGGGCCCTGCTTTACAATCTGATTGGCTACCCATCTCATCAAACCATCTCTATAGGTCAGGTCTCTTATAAGGGTGGTGTCCTTATTCTGCCTCAATCTCCTATTGAACTCTGTTGTAGACCTGGGGCTGGGAACTCTAGCTCTAAAAGCATACGACGGATAGTGGCCTTTAAGATATCCACCTGATGACCCCTCACTTTAATATATGTCAGACGAGGCTGGGTGAGGGGTTTCTTCCCCTTGGGAAGAGAACTGAGAACTGTGGTGGCATACGATGCGAAAAACTCATAAACCATGGTCAGGGAGTACTTTCCCGATGATTCTACCATCCACTGGAGCCTGTATCTAGCAATGGTGTCCTAGGGGCCTAAAACACTATCAAGGCCAGAGGTGATGACTCAGGGCTTCTAAAAAATAGAACGAACTTGTCAACCTTGCTCTTTTGTTTGTATGTCCTTAGAGTATATGGCTTGCATGCCCTCGATGCACCACTGACTAGATTGAGCATCCAGAGGTGGGGGTGGTACTCAAAGGGCTGAAGTAGAATCGGAGTCTGACCCTTCAGCTTCTAAATTAGACCCTTCCTCGGATGAGGTCATTTGTATGGAGCTGTTAGATATTTTACTTTCCTCACCAAACTAGGGAGGACGGACAACAATCACTTGGCTCTGGGGCTACCCAGCCTGTTTGGTGGCAGCGCGTGTCTGACAAATCTCGACACCCATATCGGGCTGGATGCCAAGCTTCTCTAATAAACCACTAGACTCAGGAGCGGCCTTAGAGTCTGTAGGCTCATCACGCAATCACTCCCGCATGGCTCGTATATCATTTTTGCATTTTGAGGCCATAGTACCTGAAAAGTACACATTTAGCAAACATGATTAGACCTATGAGTCAAGGAATGAAATGCAAAAATATATCAGAACTGGGCACACAGGGGTTTACAAGAGCTCCTTTACAGGCCATAATGAAAACTATGCGTCGTAGAAGGTCCTAGTAGAGAATAGAGTCTATTAAATCTGGTTACTGGAATGATATTTATGACACTAGATACGACTTATAAAATGTTTTATGATTCATAAAATTGGGTCATAGATGACACTCCAGTATTTAGTTTATACAGGCAGGCTCCTACGAGACCTATCTACAAGTTGTAGACCAATCTACAACTTGTAGAAGGTCTCGACTTATGTGATCCCAAAAATTTCAAGTTTCTATAATTTCTTACAAGGGGAAACTACGGCTCGTGGAAGGTTCCACAAACTTCTCCAGAAACTTGGTTTATCAAGTTCATCAAATGGGTCAAAAAATGACCTTTTACAATTAAATCAACATTCAAGACAAAACACGCATGCACCCCTCCCCCATACACACACATAAATAATTTCACAAATACCCAACACCTCTCATGCAATAATCATATATAACCCCATTGAATTTCATTTTGCATGTTTATTAAGCAATCCAACACCATTTGAATGATTAGCAATCAAAACACACACATGTAGCCACATGTCAAATTTCCAAACAAGTCCCTTCAACAAAAAAGACATGTGATGTCATGGTCTTTCATAAAGTATCATTCAAAATACACCAGTCATAGCCACCCACAAAAGATTTGTCGTACAACACAATTCTACACCTATTTCAACATGTAAATTACCAACAACACACAAGGACACTCACAAATTTGCAATTATTAAGTCAAGAACACCATGCCCATCAAAATTTTCAACTAATTCAAATGAATTTCGGTAGTTCAAAGGTTTTAAGACCAAGGACTTATCAAAATTGAAGAAGAATAGGTTAAAATTGACGGAGGAATTTGAGAGGGTGGAAAACCTTAAGTATTGAAGGTGGCCGGAAAAGTCTCCGTAAAACTTTGACAGTGACCGGATGGTAGGGGTGATTGGAAATTTTCTAGAGTTTAAGGGACTTGGGTATTTTTAAGAGTGTGGGAAAAATTTGGGGTCAAATTTTATTTTGACCCCATTTTATACCTTTGCAGATCGATTTAAAAGAACTGGGCCGAGCTCTACAAAGCCTCAGTTACGAGTCATAGAATAGTCTACGGCTCGTAGATCCCAATTTTGTTGGAAGCCTAAAACCATAATTGGGAGATGGTTCTATAGGCCAATTTACAAGTCGTATAATGAAATATGACTCGTAAAGTAGGTCATAGAACCCCCGACAAAAGGTAAAAAACTTAACTGGGGTCCACGAGCCCCATTCATGACCTATAGTTGTTTCTGTGGGTCGTAAAGTTGGCTCGTGGACTTGAATGCACATAATTTTTCTCACTGGAATATTCTACGAGCTGATATACGGGTCATACTTTGACATATGATTCGTAAAACCAGTCATAGAATCACATTTTATTGCCTTCTCAGCCCAAGATGGTTGACTTGGTTCTATACCTGTATAAGATTCACAAAATACACTGTTACCCTATATGCCACCAGTCCAATGTCCACAAGTTACAACAAAAATGCAAAAAACTAAATTACCTACCAGTTTAAAACTAAAAACAAAATAAAAACTACCACTATTACAAAGTATCTTGGGTTGTCTCCCAAGTAGTGCCTGATTTATTATTGCAACATGACTTGGACAACTTGATTACTAAAACTTCATCAATGGCCCAACCATCCATCTTTAGTTCATCTGGTGCTTCATTAACTAACAGATATTGAATATGACTTCTTTATAATTCAATCAAAACTTGAGTTGACCTGATTCCATGTCCACTAGAGCTCACTCGCTGGCTAGGAAAGGTCTTCCAAAGATTATTGGGACTTTGAAGTCGACCTCACAATCTAAGATCACAAAGTCCACGAAGAATATGAATTTCTCAACTTTGACGAGAACGTCATAAAGTATACCCATAGGCTTTTTTACTATCCTATCAGCCATAAACAACCACATATTTATGGGTGCAGGGGATCCCAAGCCTAGCTTCCTGAAAACTGCAAGGGGCATCAGATTTATGATGGCACCTAGATCACATATTACCCTTGCAAACTTGACATCTCTGATTGTGCAAGAAATGGTGAATGCTTCAGGATCCTCTCACTTTTGCGCTAAGGACCTTGTGGATATCGCACTACAATGCTGAACCTCTTGAGAGAGCTCCTGACTCATAGTACGCTTCTTTATGACCAGTCCTTTATGAACTTTGTATATCCGGGCATCTTCTCCAATGCTTCAATCAGAGAGATATTGATGGAGAATATTTTTAGAATGGAGAGGAATTGCTTGAATTTACCTTCCTCATCCTTCTTCTTGAGTCTTTGAGGGAAGAGGGGAGGAGGTCTAAGAATGGGTTTCAACTTCTATAGTGTTGGCACTACATCACTTACCCTATCCTTAGCATGAACATCTCCAATCTCAACATTCTCACTTTCCACTAACTTCTCGCAATCATCTTCATCAACAAATGGCATCGGAGGATCAATGGTCTGCTTGCCACCACGTGTAGTTACTGCCATACACTACCCCTCATTCTTAGGATTTTTAACTGTATTGCTAGGCAGAGTACCTTTCTGGCGCTGGTTGAGTTGAGTTGAGTAGACATTTGACCAAACTATTGCTCAAGCTCCTTGATCGCAACAAAATGAAACTCAATTTCCTAACTAATACTAGAGGTGTCAGACTTCATCCCCTTTAGTATCTCATCCTGAACATCAACCTTCTTCAGCAGAAGATCAAACATCTCCTCAACTCTATAGCTGTCAGTGCCAAAATCTCAATTATGTGGTGGAACATATGGACCATTTTTGTAGCCATCTCTGTGTCTCCAATCAGCATCTCTGTCCTGGCCCATGTTCCTATCACAGTAGCCTCCTCTATTGTTGTCTCGTAAGGCACCATCTCTACCAAAGTTCCAACCTTTATTTCCTTGACCTTGGAGCCAATAGTCCTAGTTGGACTCTTGGGCGTTGGTCCAAAAACTCATAATCTGATCTGCAACAAAATAAGTGTCCCCCTCATAATAAGGCTCCTCATACATGGGTTGTTGTGGAGACTGATGAGATACTGCATTCACTCATTGTTAGTTCTACTTCGTTAGCAACTTCACATTAGTATTAATTCGCGCAAGCTCTTACATCACCTCCTCACTTACCCCTACTTACGCTGAACTAGTACTGACTGAGAATGAGATTTTTATAGTTGACTTATCTCTCATCCCCTATGCATAATTTGTCTTGACCACTCTTTCCATTCTTTGTGCAACCTCCTGAACTGACCAATCTATAAATGAGCCTCCCATGATAGTGTCAGCAATAACTTTGCTATTATCTTCAAAGGCTCTATAGAAGATCTCTGCCAGGGCTTCATTAACTATTTTTTGGTATGGGACACTCCTCAAATACTTTGTAAATCTCTCCCACGTGGTATTGAGTGAATTACCAGACACCTGCTCAAAGTTGTTGATCTGAGCTTTCAACTTCTTTAAGATTAGGAAGAACCTCTCCAAAAAGGCCTACTGCAATTATGCCCAACTGGTGATTGAACTCTGTGGGAGACCAGATAACCATAGTGTTGCATTTCCTGTCAGAGAAAGTAAGAAAACATGGGGCCCAACGACATCCATGGACAGATTCTGGTTTCCTATCATGCTCTATAAAACAAACACAATGTTGTGTAGATGGTTATGTGGATCTTCTGAAGGTAAGTCCACAAATAACATGTGATTATGCATAATTTTTAGCAATCCACTCAACACGATGAACTTGTTATTTGGAAGTGGAGGTAACACAATAGCTCCCACGACATTCATCGCCATAGGGTCAAGCCAATATTCATTCCATTGGTTAGCCTTGGCTTGAGGAACCTGTGGTGGTGCATTGATATCCTTAAGTTGAGGTGGGTTGTTGTCACTATTGTTGTTCAGTGTTGCATTTACTGCATCATTTACATCATTGTGCGCATTATTATGGGCTATTCTTCTTAGCGTCTTTTGAGTCTCTGGGTCAAATGGAGTCAAGGGATTTCCTTGACTTCGAGTGTTGCGCATACACTACACCTGCACACTAAAACAAAACAAAAAACAACGAAAATGTAAAATTAGGGAAATAAGGATTAATTCTCAAATTACTTGAATTAAACAAGTCTAGCCGTATTCATCGACAACGGCGCAAAAATCTTGATGTTGCCCAAGCTATACCTCCTTTTTGAAGGTTAAAGTGGTCATTGTCAAGTAAATAACCAAACCGAGGTTAGAATCAAACCCACAGGGAATATGGTAGAGTTCTAATTAATTTACAGTAAAGTGGGGTGATTATCCTACTTTTCTCCTACAGGGAGGGGTTGTAATTGCAAGAAAAGTAAACCTAGACTAGTGCAAGTGTTGTGAAATCAGTAGAAGAGTTAACTAGAGTGATGTGTTCTCTATGATTCCCTAACTCAGTATTACCAGATAATTGTAATCTTTTCCAGTGTGTAGATGCAGAACGGTAAGTTAAGTTTACAAAGCCCTTTGATCCATGTGAGAGACAAATTTCACTACGAAATTTGATCCATCTCCGCAATGTGACATTAGTGACCCTTATCTATTGTTCCAGTACAACCTCATCTTAATCCAATTTGGTTGATTAAATGAGAAAATATCAATCGAATCTTGTTAATTATTCTCATTTTCTATTCATTACCTTCTTGATTCGGTAAGTAACACTAGGCGAGTTCTAACATTGGCCACCGTTAAAAAGTATGCAAAATGAAGAGAAGTAATTAATACATTCATACACACTTTCTAAGAATCATGAATTATCTAGTTTTAGTTTGTTAGTTCTTCACGGTTCCCACAATCTTAATTGTGGATTTAGCTACTCATGATCACTATAGATGCAAGAATCATGATATAGAATAACATAATTAAGCAATTACATGAACAAACTTAGGAACAAGAAATCCAACTATTCAATAGAAATCGCAAGTACAAATCAAGAACACAAAATATTATTTCTCTCTCTCTAAAAATCTCAAAATTTGTAATTCATGCTTAACTTGACGAAAATAACCTATGAACCTATTTATAATATCTAAAATACAAAACCAAATCAAAATAGGAAAACTAGGTTGGCAAGCTCTACGGGAAGCTTCTACGGGTCGTATAGTGTTCAACGGCCCGTAAGCGAGGTTTTGTGCTTCTCTTTTGCAAAACTAGAGTGGCCTTCTATGTGTCATGACAAAAAACTAAGGCCTAGACGTGACACGGTGAATGGGAAACCCAAAGGCAACCCAAACTAGCCTCTTATATATCATTGGCACATCATTGGTTACGGAAGCTTAAATCAAAGAGTAAAAAGGTTACAAATAATTATAGGGGAAATGGGACTTTGGACTCAAGCTATGAGGGTATTTCCGGGATTTGGGACTTTCATCTCTTCAACAACATACAACAAGCATAGAAGGGGATAAAGGGACTAAGGAAAGTCTTGCATAGAACATAAAGACGTAATAGGAGTCGAGCTCAATACATAATCATCATATCCAACAACACCTCTACCATGAATGGAATGGGGTCCAAGACATGCTTCTAGGCTCACCCTCAATGAGTAAATATCTATAAATGCATAAGACTTAATTAAGCATGAAAGAAAAGTGGATGTTATACCCGTAATGGAGGACTCACCAAAGAAGTCTTCAAGCAATATGGTTAGCCACGTGGAGGAGGATGAATAGGAGCTTCGGTCCCTAGATGGTGAGATCATGTAGGAAAAAGGGTATGTGTTAGTAATTGGAATGTACTAAGTATGCGGGGTGCAATGCAAGCAAAGAAATGTAGTATAACATTATAAAATGCATAATCATAGTTAATATATTAGAGATCAATATGGCATGCATGGATAATACTTAAGTCAAAACATGCATAGAGATAATCAAACTTGCATAACATACATACATATATGTGAGGAGATCGCAACCGACATATAAGGCCAACCGAGCTACTGCTAGGAATCATGATGCTTGACCCCCCACCGAAAAAGAGGTGGTCTACTTGCCACGGTAAACCAAACTTGACCCTATATAATGGGTAAACTTGACCTAGTTGGATCCACTAGTAAAAGTCATGTTTAGGGAGCATGACATGAACCTATTATAGCACATAGTTAAGAGACCAAGACTTTTTATAATGACCCCTCCGGTCGAGCCCCCACCTTAAGCCTCTTTCGGTGCTAAGTTTAGTCCCACAAAATACTTGAAATAATCATAAGTATCATTATAACTTGAAAGACTTGTAAAATTGTGATAACATAGTGAGAGTAGCTCAATTATATACTTGACCCCTACACGTGAGCATACACTTTACACTAGAGGGTAAAAGCATTCATAAACTTGACCCTTTCTAGTGGCATAGCTTTACACATGAGGGTGGAACATTTCATGGACTTGATCCTTTCTCGTGAACATTGGTGAGTACATGAGGGTATAACACTTATGATACTTGACCCCTTCATGTAGACAATATTCATTCTCAAGAGGGTAAAATATAGCATAAGGACTCAACATCTTCTTATAAATCATAGAAACTTTTCATAAGTTCAATACATGCTTAGGAGTCTACATAATCAACATCTCATTCTTTTCTTGCAAATCATGCAATAATCTTCATCATGTAAATTTAGTCAAACATGGTGGGTGAATGCATATATACTCAAAATCATACAATTAGATAGTATAACTCATGAAGAATATAAATCAATTTCACTTGAAGAATTCAATCAATCAACCCACCAATATAGTAGAAAGAAACCTCAATTTAATATCATAAAATTTGTCTTAAAACTCCCCATCTTCATAGTTCATATCATGCTTTGGTTCAAGATTCATAATCTAAAACATGGGACAAGCCTTAAATAGATATTCATCTATAAATAGTCAATACTTGAAGAACCCAAACTAAATTTATATACATAATGCATAATAGGGTTTTACCCATAACCATCGTAGCTTAAAAATCATGAAACTTAAATAATGAGAAGGGGATTGGCTTCATGGGTGAAAGAACTCCCATGAATGAAGCCCACATACCTTGCTTGATGGGAAAAAATTCAGATTTGAAGGTGAAAGAGTATAAACCCTAACTTGGTCCTCTAGCTTGCAACTTGAAGGAGGCTTGAGTATTTGGGACTTAGGAGAGTTTTGAGAGAAGAAGAATGGGAGAATTAGAGTTGAAAAGGCTGATAAGGGAACATTAGAGGGGTAACATGACGTAGTTTAAATGTCAAATAGTAGGAAAGGTTGATTTTGCCTCTTTTAAAAACCTGGTCGGACCGGTCCACGAAATCCCAATTATAGGTCGTGGACCATTCCATGAATCATGGAACCTCTTGTGGATCATGGGTCCTCCAAACATGAACCATTGGAAATTTCTATGAAACCCCCTTCATGACCAATGAAACTTTACACGACTCATGAAGTCCCCTCGTAACCCACTCTTTTCCTTAGACCAATTTCTTTTACCCTTAGGGCCCTTTCCATGAAGTGAGTCCATGAGTCGTAGAGCATTCTATGGCTTGTACTTTAGGTTTTGTAAATCTTTCCAGTGTTCCCTTAAAATTTCCATTTCCCAGTGCCACTTCTACGAAACCATCCACTAGTCGTGGATTACTTCACGGGTCATAGACTGTCTCGTGGAACCAATTCTCTAGGTATTTTTCTGCTGAAGGCTTTCCTAAGGTCTTCAAACCTGAGGGGTATTTAACTATGAGACCTATCTACGAGTCGTATAGGATTCTACGTCTCGTGGAGGGTTTTATCTGATGACCTTTCAACACTTCTCCACTTTCTGATCCTCAGGGTAAAACCTCAACTCTAAGATTCATGGAATATTTTATGACTTGTATGCTTGTTCATAGAGTCTTGTTCAAAAAATTTCCCTTCGCTGGAATTTTCTACAAAACCTCTTCTACGACCCATGAAATTCTTCATGACCCGTAAAAGATTTCATGGATCATCAAAATCTATAATCTAAGCACATTTCGCCCAAAAATCGTGCTAACCTTGTAATCCTGCAGAATAAACATAAAAACATATCAAATCTACTAACATCACTTTGAGAACATACAAAATCCTAAGTTTTAAGCATCAAAAGTGTTGAATTTCGACAGCACCTTAGTGGATCCACTAGCTTAGCCTACAAGGGATCCTATGGTGGCACATAGTTAATGCAACAAAGGATTGCTTCTAAGGATCCCTTAGCAAATCCCACCTCAATGTCACATTCAGTGCTAAGTTATCCCACAAAAATTTTGAAAATGTAACTTACAATCATAAGTAGCAATCATAAGAATAGCTCGAACTTAGGAACCACTAAGTGAGTATTGTCCATTCATCTTGGGGACCTTTCTTAAATATCTTTAGGGAAATTTTCAACATGCTTATATATTTGACAAACTTCGATTTAAAACTTAGCTTTTGTAATGAAACAATGATAAATTATATGAAACATAAGAAAATTTCTATTTTAAGGACCAACGAGAGTGCCCACACTTCATCGTTATCAAAATTCATCATGAGTCATCATTAGTAGTTCAGAACATGCATATATACTTAGTAAAACATCATAAGGCATCATGAATAGCATTTAATAACTTCAAAATATCATGAAATCAATATAAACATGAATAATTTCTTATAGGAACTTGAAGGAAAGATAAAATACTTAAAAGGAAACTTTATGGGTGGAAGGATACCCATAATGAACTCACATACCTTGGAAGAACTGGAGAGAAACAAACTTGTAGGATTGAGGAAGAAATCTTGGTAACCCTAGCCTTGTTCTTGAGACTCTTTACCTTAGAGAAATTTGGAAATTGAAAGAATGAGAGAATGAGGGGTGATCTTAGGGCTTTAAGGCTGGTTTAGGACCCCTTTCCCATTCCCAAAACGATGTAGTTTAGGAATAAAATTGGTAGAAATGACAAAATTGCCCCTTGTTAAAACTATTGGATTTGACCTACAAAACCCTGATTACAGGTTGTAGGTCGATCCATGGGTTGTACGTCCCTATGTCTGGTACCATACCTGGAATTCCTGAAAACTAATTTTTCTGGACCCAAAACCACGAACTCATATTATGAGTTGTATCCTATTTCATGAGCCATGTGATAACACGTAAGTCATCTTATAGTAAATTTCAAATTTCCTTCATGTCTGGGGTCATCACTTGGTCTGTGGGTTACCCCAAACTTGAAAACTTTTTCCTTTTTTTAAAGTTCATGTTTAAGGACCTAACATATGGACCGTATGTACACTTTCAGGCCATAAGTCCCCTTGTAAACCAGACTTCAGATCATTGTTTTTCCCAACGTTTCTGCACTCAAGACTCCTAAACTGGGGTCTTTATAGCCTTGATGTGACACAATGAATGGGAAACCCGAAGGGACCCCAAACAAGCCTCTAAGAATAAGTAGCACATCCTCGATTACAGAAGCATAATTAAATAATAAACAAATAATTCTAAGTGAAGCAGGACTTTAGACTCAATCTATGAGGATGTTATAGGGTAGAGGATTAACATAATTACATAACAAATAAATACTAAGAGGCAGTAAGTATGACTCATGCTATGGGGAAAAATAGGGACTTAGGATTTCCATCTCATCATCAACATTCAACAAGCATAAATGGGGAATAAGTACTAAAGGAAGCCTCCCATATACATACACATATGCATCATAAGAGTCAATCTCATAACATACATAAACATATCCAACGACATCTCTAATCATGAGCGGAACGAAGGTCAAGAAATCTCCGGGATCATCCTCAAAAGTAAATGTCTAAAGTAAATAAGTCTTAGCAAAGCATGAAAGGAAAGTGGATGTCATCCCTGAAATGGAGGATTCACCAATGGCAATCTTCAATCAATCCGTCTAGCCACGAGGAGGTGGATGAATAGGGACTCCAGTCCCTACATGGTTAGATCATGTAGGCAAAAAGTATGTGTTAGTACTTGAAATGTACTAAGTATGTGGGGTGCAATGCAACAAGGAAACATAATCTATAATTAAACAATATGCATAATCCTAATCAATGGATATAGGCTCATTATGACATGAATGATCACTTCTTAGTCAAAACATACATGGAGAATCACAAAGTCACATAACATATCATACATAGGTGGGAATGAACCATAATCGACATGTAAGACTAAGTGATTTATTACCTGAAATTTCTATGTTCACTCCACACTGAAAAAGGAAAGACTTACTTTGCCAAGGTAAATCATCCACTCACCTTACGATATCATCTTTTTGGAGAGTCTTACCAAATGTCCTTACCTTACGACATGACCTTTTTGGTAGATTTCACAAGTATCCTTACCTTACATCATATCCTTTTCGGTAGGTTCAACAAATATCCTTACCTCACTGCATAGCCTTTTTGGTAGGTACAAGCTCATATAGGGAATCAATATCACAAACCTATGGTGGAACATAGCTTAGGGACAATGGGAGACTACCAAAGTCCTCTTGGTGCTAGGTCACAATCCCACGAAATACTTAAATCATAATCATAGTTTCAAAACATCATAATATCATCTTGGAGTAGCTCATTAAACAAGGCTTCATGGAATCAAAGAAGGGTTTCATATCATTCATAAAATTCTCATGAGTTCATAACATGCTTATTAGCTCTCAATTCATCATAACATTCTTATCTTGCATAACTTGCCATAATCATATCATCAACTTAAAAGACTTGTCGCATAACTTTAGTCAAACATGGTGAGTATATGCACATATGCTTAAAATCATGCAATTCAAAAGTAAAAAACATAAGAGGAGTAAAATAAAGTTATTTATAAAACATTCAAAATAACCCATCATCTAATTAGTAAAACCCCCAATTTGGGTATCAAGAAATCCAACTAAAATCTACAAAATTTTCCATATTTTTCATGGCATCATAGAGTACATAGTTGTAATATCATAAAACCTATCATAATATCAACCCTAATGGGTGTTCATGCATAAAAAAATCAAATACTTGAAGAAATCAAACTTAAATCTTGTTCATAGTGCATAATATGAAATACCCAATAAGTATTCAATTTTGAAATCTTGAAATTTGATAAATAAAAAACAAAGAGGATTGGGCTTCATGGGTGGAAGAACCCCATGAATGAAAACCCACATACCTTAATCCTTGAATTAGAAGAAGGATATTTGAGGAAACTTGAAGGAATAACTTGAGTTTTTAAATCTCTAAAGAAACCCCTTGAGAATCTTGAACTTGATTGAGGATTTGGGTGAAGATTAGAGAGGATTTTGGGAGAGTTTTTGTGAGATTTGGGGCTCAAAATGGCTGAATAATAGGGAAATTCCGTCCATATGGGTATTGGGTTATTACCCAATTACCCTTACTTGAAACTGAAAAAGTTCAGAAAATTTTGTACTGTGAGGGACCATAGGCGCGACACAGACTCGTTCTAGCACAAATCATTTTCATGCGAAGTTTAAGTTTTTCTTGTTTTGACCTAGGAATGAGTTTAGGACATTTTTGTACTATGTGGGACCGAGTCTGTGACGCGGATTGGTTGCGTACTCTTCTGGTGAAACGACCCAAAAAGTTCCTAAAAATGTGCTACGGAAGTTACCGGAAACTTGTTTTAGCTATATCTAAAAATCCATTTTGTTCTTAGAAAATCTGACTTCATATTCTTGTTTAGCGGATCAAATGGAGTGGGAAATGGGTCTCACCCGAATTTTAGAGCGACCGTATCAAAATTCAAAATTTCCAAGTGAAG
>JBCEWC010001812.1:0-38159 GCA_038996855.1 Solanum aculeatissimum | reverse complement strand
TGTAAATTTTGAGAATTTGATTTTATTCAAATTAATTGAGTAATTAATCGAATTTTCGAATCAAAGTCATTTTTTTCATTTAACACATAGAATAAATGAAAAAAATATATATTATGAAAAATTGCATGAAATCACATGAAGTAAAGATCGAAAATGAAAAAGAAATAAAAAATATAAATAAAATATATTTTTAAAAAATATTAAAATGATAAAAATAAAAAGAATTTAGAATAATTAGAAATAAAAAATAAATTAATACAAAAAAAATTTAAATATAAATAAAAGAAAGAAATCAAAAAGTAAACAACTTGTAATTACCTGCAATTCATAGCCTACACCTGTGAATTGGAGAGTGTAATTATACCGTGTCAATTATACCTAATTATCTATCCAACAAAACATGTCAGACAATGCAATTACACTCAATTACATCAAATCCAATTATCATGGCTTTCCAAATAGGCTCTAAGTAATATTTTTTATCTTTTTTTTTCATTGTTCAAAATTCAAGATAAATATTTGAAACTTTTTTCTTATTTGTCATTTTTTAGTACTCCTGTTGCTTTCCTAGCACACACAATTGTACGTAGTCAACCCAAATAATATAGTTACTCTAAAAGAGCCGGATGTCGAACCCAAATGACTTGTCGATTAATTATTTACTACGTTATATTAATTCTAATTGTTTATTTAAGCAGTGAACAATTAACAAAGAGATTTTTTTTTTACACAATCAATGAATGAATCAAACTAAGATTATGGTTTAGCTAATAATCATGTTTAGCATCAATTTCATTTAGTTATTTGAGCATCTAATTACTGATTCACAGGGTTTAATTTGCCTAAAGCAGGGTTGCATGCCTCTACTATCCTACTCTCATTGACAACCTAACTACATCGTTGAACGGGGATAAACATGATTAATGAAAGTGCATTAAAGCTATCTTCCTGTATTTGAACCAAGCGAGGTAGATGAGTCGGTGTCACAAGTCTCTCATACACGAATCATCTAGTCTCCTAGACAAACAAACTCCTTATACCCTGCGTTCAATCCACTCCAACATCTCTCGAATCCAGAGCAGACAACAGATTTATTCCACGGTTGGCCAGACTATGAAATATCGATTAAAAGAATATAAGAGTAACTATGTGAAAACCAAATATTTCAAATTAATAATGACTAAACAATTATCTTATTAGCTACTAGAATCTTAGAACGAGAAGTTTAACTCCACATAGACATGAAGAAATTACCACAAATCATTCAAAGATAAATATAAAAATAAATAATAATGAAGAAGAAAAGATTAAACCAAAATTCTCCGGCTTGCACAACGGCTCCTATTTCCCTCTAGGTCAAAAGTTATGTAAAACCCAATTTTATGAATTATTTATAGATGTAAGAAAAAATCTCAAATAAAATAATTGAGTCCAAAACAAATTGAGAAATTCAAAACCAAAAGAAAGTTGGACAACTTCTTGCGTGCGTGAATTGTTGTATGCTGCTCAACACTTCAATTTGCAATTAAATTGCAATTCCACCGTATGCGTATATAATAATATATATTATTATATTCAATTTAATCCATTAAGCTGCGAACTTGATTTTCCTTTTGTAATCTTTTCCTTTTAATTCGTTTGAGCTCCAAAGCTCTTTATTTTCGCGTCAATTTAATCCTATAAATAAAATACACTATTTGGCATAATTCATAAAATTTATACTCAAAACAGATAAATAAAAGTATTAAATATGAGATAAATAATAACTAAAAATATGTATTTTTGACCTAACATCAACTTCCCCGTCCATCTTTACCTGTCCACCATACTAAAAATAGATACTCAACAATACTTGTTCACTTTATGAAATCAAAAGATAATTTTACACTTAGTTCCTAATTTACCCTTATCATTAATTATAGTCATTTCCCCATTGCATTTTTTAAGACATTATATTTATTAGATTGAAAGAGTGATTTGGTATAATTACCCTTATCATTTACTGTTTCTTAATCCATGTGTCAAGGTAATAGTGGACAACTATTGTTAGACGGAGGGAACAAAGTTTTTTACTTTCTAGGAGATAAATTACATTACTTACGATGTTATATTTTATTTTACTACATATAATAAGAGGGAGTTAAGCTTCTCAAGCAATCATCAAGTCGACATGCAGCTTGAGCGTACATCTATGATTTTTTTTGTGATTCTTCAGTTTTAATTTGTTTACCTTATTTTTATTTTTTTTATATACTTAAAAATCGCATAAAAATACTATAAATCAGGCTGATGTCGGAGAGGCTAAAGAGAAGGCGTGGTCTGATCCCTCTTTAGATCCTAAACCTGACCCCCTCTCGGAGAAGGTCATTTGAATACTACTTTTGGCCCACTAACCTCTCTCGTCAAACTGGGGAGGTCAAATCACTATGGCCTGGACCTATCTGGTGGTGGCCTGAGTTTGTCGTCGCTCGACATTCAAATCAGGCTGGACGTCAAGCTCCTCGACTGAGCCACTCATCTCAATAGCATCTAAATATGTAGGCTCGTCCTGCAGGCAATCCCTCATGGTGTTAATCTCATCCCTTCTTTGTCGGGGAGCCATAGTACCTTCAAAGCACAAAGTCAACACACCTATTAGTCCAATGCATTGAAAATTAAAACCAAAAATTAGAACAGGACTGGGTAAATAAGGGTCTACGAATGACTTTTTATGAGTCATAGAGGGATCTATGAGCAGAAGAGGGCTCTCGTGGATTTAGTGTTCCGAAATCTAAGTCATTAGAATTTTATCTACGAGTCTAGGTATGACTCGTAGAAGACTCTATGAGTCGTAGATTGAGTCATAGATGGGATTCAAAGTTAGGTTTCAAACAGGAAGAACTTTATGAGACCTATCTATGAGTCGTTGAACAAAGTACGATTCGTAACATGCCTCGTCTAATGACATCCCAGAAATGTTTGGTTTTTGGAATTCCCTATGAGGGACAACTACAACTCGTGGTTTAATCCACGGGCCATATAAAGTGCTCATGGTATGAACTTCAAGATTAAAAAATTTCCAAGTTATCACACAAGTTCCAAACGACCACTTCACACTTATTAAAACAACATCTAAGAAACATGACCACACACCTCACATGATTTAACACACAATACCCATCCCCCCATATGCTTCATATTTAAAATAACTCCATCGATAGTGATTTAGCATGCAGTCCTAACGATCCGACCCTAGTTCAAAAATTTTAGCAATCATCAACAATTTCAAGAAACCATGTGACATGTTTTCAATTAATTCGATTCATTTTGATGGCATACAGATCATTCAAACATAAAATTGGCTAACCAAACATTTTTCGATCACCTAGTTCAATTTTAACCTAGGCAATCAAATCAAATTCATTCACCAAAGTTAGAACTAAACTAATCCAAGCACATGGTATAAACTTCCCACCCCAAATCAACAATCAACCAAGATTCACATGTCACTCAATAATTTTGAGATTTGGGGACCAAAAACTTATCGAATTCGATGTAGACTTGGTTGAAATTGAAAAGGGGAGCAAAGAGCATGCCAAAAAACCTTAGGTCGTGGGTCCCTGGAAAAGTAGCCGGAAAAATATAGGGTGCCAGAGTTGGGGGTCTGACCAACGTGGGGAAGAAGGGGTTAAAGTTTATGGTGAAAAATAAGAATTGAAACTGAGGTCAAATTAATTTTGAACCCGTACATAAGCTTATCGGGTTAGGTTTAAAAGTGATTGGTCCTGGCCTCACGAAACCCTAATCATGGGCTATGGAATATTCTACGGCTCGTGGATTGTGGTCTCGTGTGAGCCTTAGACCCTCATTTTAGACCTATAATCTATGACCCCTTATATGAGTTGTGTAATGAAACATAACTCATAAGAAGATTTCATAGAACACTTTCGACACTTAGTCAGAGATTGAAAAACTTACCTGAGGTCCATGAGCCCCATTCATGACCTGTATTATAATATATGGATCGTAAAGTTGGCTCATGGACTGAAATGCACAATATTTTGCTTACTGGAAAGTTGTACAAGTTGGTATATGAGTCGTACAATGAAGTACGACCTGTATAATTAGTAGTAGAATCTTCTTTCCGGACCAAAATGGCTGGCTTGGTCTTACACCTGTAGAACCTGCATAAACACACTGTTACCCTGTATGTCACCAATACAAAGTCTACATATTACAACCAAATTACTAAAAAACAATAAAAACTACCTACAATCTAAGACTTAAATATCAAATAAAACTAACCAATTATATCAAATAACTTGGGTTACCTCCCAAAAAGCACTTGATTTATTATTGCGGCACGATATAAAAGTTTTGATTACTCAAACTTCATCAATCGCCCATATTTCCATCTTTAGCTCGCCTGGCCTCTTCATTGACTGACATACGTTGAAGATAACTTTTTTCTCATTCAATCTGAACTTGAGTAGGCCTGATTTCATATCCACTAGGGCTCTCCCAGTGGCTAGGGAAGGCCTTCCCAAGATAATTGGGATGTTAAAGTCGACCTCGCAGTCTAGGATCACAAAGTCAGCTAGGAATATGAATTTTTCCACTTTCACATGAACATCATACAGTATCCCCATAGGCTTTTTTATCGTGTAGTCAGCCATCAACAGTCTTATGTTAGTCGAGGCAGGGGCTGCCAAACCATGT
This sequence comes from Solanum aculeatissimum, assembly GCA_038996855.1. Taxonomy (NCBI): domain Eukaryota; kingdom Viridiplantae; phylum Streptophyta; class Magnoliopsida; order Solanales; family Solanaceae; genus Solanum; species Solanum aculeatissimum. The sequence continues at coordinate 33,461 of JBCEWC010001812.1, read as the reverse complement.
TTCTTAAAGATCGCAAGGTGCATCAAATTTATGTTGGCACCGAGAGCACACAATGCCCTTGCGAACTCCACATCACCTATGGTGCAGGGAATGGTGAATGCTCCCGGGTCTTCTTGTTTTTGCACCAAGGACCTAGTTGAAATCTCACTGCAGTATTGGAGCTCTTGTGAGAGCTCCTAGATCACAAAATGCTTCTTTGTAACAAGATCCATCATAAACTTCGCATACCCAGACATCTTCTCCAATGCCTTAATCAATAGGATTTTTATAGAGAGCAACTTCAACATGGAGAGAAAGTGTTTGAACTTAACTTCCTCCTTTCTTTCTTTAATCTTTTAGGGAAAGAAGGAGGAGGATAAGAAATGGGTCTCAATTGTTTTGGCGCTGTGTCGCTTTCCTTGTTCTCATCACGATCATCTCCAATTTTAGTCTGCTATTCACAATACTCTTACCACGAATATCTCAATCATTTAATGGCATTTGGGGATCAATGGTCTATTTTGCACTATGTATTATGATTGCCATGCACTACCCCTCATTCCTGAGATTTTGCACTGTATTACTGAGCAACATATATTTCCAGCGTTGGTTCAATTGGGTGGATATCTGGCCGAACTGCTGCTCCAATTGCTTGGTTACTACAGAGTGACACTCAATCTTCTGATTAATGCTTGAGATGTCAGACTTCATCCCCTTTAGTGTCTGATCATATGCATCAACTTTCTTCAACAACCGGTCAAACATCTCCTCAATGCGAGAGAGACCAGCTCTAGAATCTCGATTATGTGGTAGAATGTAAGGACCACATTTGAAGCCATCTCTGTGACCACATTTAGTATCTCTTGTCCAGTCCCATATTCCTCTCATAGCATCCTCCTCTATTGTTATCTCTGAAGGCACCATCTCTCCCAAAGTTCTGGCCTTGGTTCCTTTGACCTTAGAGCTAATAGTCCTGGTTGGACCCTTGGACGTTGGTCTGGAAACCTGCCATCTGATTAGCCACAAAACACATGTCCTTCTTGTAATAAGGCTCCTCGTACATGGGAGAACATGGAGGTTGATGAGCTATAACATTTACTCGTTCCAAATTTTACATCATAAAGAGCTCTACATTAGTATTAATCTGCGCAAGTTCTTGCATAACTTCCTTACTAGCCTGTGTTTGCGCCGGACTGGCACTAACAGGGAATGAACTTCTCGTAGCAGTATTTTACCTCGTTACCCATGCACGGTTTGTTTTGACCACCCTCTCAAGTCTCTGAGCAACTTCTTAGAATGGACGATCTATGAATGATCCCCCATAATCGTATCAGTAACTGCTTGGCCATTTTCATCAAAGGCTTTATAGAAGATCTTAAACAGGGCTTCATCAACAATCTTGTGGTTAGGGACACATCTCAGACTCTTAGTGAACCTACCTAACATAGGACCAATCGAATCACCAGGTATTTGCTTTAAGTTGTTAATCTTAGACTTCAATTTTTGAGCTTCTTTGAGATGGGGATGAACCTTTCCAAAAAAGATGTCTGCAATTCTTCCTAATTGTTGATCAAACTTTGTGGAGCTCAGATAACCATAACATTGCATTACCTATAAGATAAAGTGGGAAAACATGGATCCTAACAACATCCATGGATAGGTTTTGGTTTCCCATCATGCTCTTACAGACAAACACAATGTTGTGCAAATGGTTATGTGGATCCTCTGATGGTAGGCTCGCAAATAACCCACTATTCTGCATTATCTAGAGCAATCTACTTGAAATGATAAACTTTGTGTCATATGGTAGTGGGGATGACACAATAGCTCACGTAACATCCATCACCATAGGGTTAAGTCGATATTGGTTACATTGATTAGCTGTCGTTTACATACCCTGTGGTAGTGGAGGTGGATCGTTAGCTCTATTATTGGGGTTAAGTATTGCATTCATCGCATCACCCACAACATTGTTCGCATTATCCTGGGTCATTTTACTTAGTGTTCTTTGGATCTTTGGATCAAATGGAGTCAAGGGGTTGCCTCAGCTCTGAGTGTTGTGTATATACTACACCTTCACACTAAAGAAAAAATAAAAAAAATGTAAAATTAGGAAAATAAGGATTAAACCCCCAAAGTTACTTGACTTAACCAAGTCTAGTCGTATTCCTTGGTAACGGCGCCAAAATTCTTGATGTCGCTTAAGTCACAACTTCTTTTTTAGGTAAAGCGATTGTTGTCAAGTAATTAACCTAACCGAGCTTTGGGTCAATCCCTTAGGGAATATGGTGGACTCAAGAATTAATTCAATGCAATTGAGAATGATTAACCTACTTATCTCCCAGGAAAGGAGGTTTCTATAAATTAAAATTAACAACACTAAATGAATGTAGGTGATGAGAAATTAGTAGAAGAGCTAACTATGGTGATGTGTTCCCCATGAATCCCTAACTGGGTATTATTGGATAAATGTAACCTTTTCTAGTGTGTAGGTGTAATACAATAAGTTAGGTTCACTTAAACCTTTAATCCAGTGAATAGGTAAATTTCATCCTGGAACTTGATCCATCTCTGTGAAGTGGCATTATCAACCCTTACTTTTATCCCTGTACAACCTCCCCTTGATCCGGTTTGATTGATTAGACGAGAACATCTCAATTGAATCCTGTTAATTACTTCTTTTCCTATTAATTACTTCCTTGATCCGACAAGTAACACTAGGCGAGTTCTAACATAGGCCTCCATTAAAGTACAATTAAAGTGAAGAAGATTAATCAATACAATCTAACACACCTTCCAAGACTTACAAAATATCCAATTTTACCTAGTTAGTTCGTCATGGTTCCCACAACCCTAGTTGTGGATTTAGCTATGCATAATCAGTATAAATGTAGAAATTATGAAGTAGAGAGACATAATTGATCACTTACACAAATAAATTAAGAATATGAAATCTAACTCTTAAATTAGAATCACAAGGTTGAATAAAGAACACACTAATATTTTTTCTCTCTGAATACGATAAATCCTAAGTGTATCCTCTAAAAACCTTGTTCAAACTTCGTGACTACTAGAAACGTTTTGAAAAATAATCTAAAAACCTATTTATAATGTGTAAAATACAAAACCAAAATGGAATAGGAAAACTGTGTCGGCACCATCTACAAACATGTTCATGACTCGTGCTTCACTTAATGGCTTGTACATCAGGGTTTCACAGATTGAAACTAAAATCTAGAGGCTACTTCTACGAGACCTATTCATGGGCTGTGTAAGATTCTATGGCCCGTGAAAGGTTTGGTCTGATGACTTTTCAGAACTTCTCCACTTTTTGATCCTTAGGGCACAAACATACTCTATGACTAATGGATCGTTCTACGACTCATCTACTTTTCTCATAGTGTTTGCTTCAGAAATTTACCGTTTACTGAAATTTGGCACCAGACCTCTTCTGCAGCTCGAGATCTTTTCCAAAACCCGTCAAGGGTTCCATGGATCATCAGATTCTGCTGTTTCAGCCTACTTTGTCCAAAAGTCATGCCAATACTGAAATCATGAAAAACAAACACAAAACACAAATCAAACCTATTAACATCGCTTTAAAAACACATAAAATTCTAAGTTTTAAGCATCAAAAGTGTTGTATTTTGGCAGTATATCAACAACGCCATTGCATTCATACACTTCATACGTATTGTATCATGGACTATTTGCTATAGTTATCATCATTTTGGTCATGTGGGAGAACATATAAGAAATATTGTATATTCTTTATTGGGTACTAACCTTTTTTATTCAGGTGCAAGATTCTTTGTTATTTCATACTTGTTCAATTTTTGTTATTTAGTTGGTTGAACCTACTTTGTATATTTTTGTGTACTCACCCCTATATTGTTTCCCCCTGCAGATCTAGCAGAGGGACCCACACAAGGTAGTTAGTTCACTCGTATTAAGCATTACCTGCATCCATCTAGATCTTATAGGTGAGGCTCAAACTTTGAGTCACCATAGATCTTTAGGATTATCTTTATTGTTTTCCTTTAGACTTTATATCAGACATTATGAGACATCCTTGTATTTCCTTTTGAGATAACTGTATTTACTCTTTCATAGTATTATAGATGTTCTTGTACTCATGACTCCAGGTTTCAGGATATTTGATGTTATATTATGATGGTTTCCACTTTATTTCATTCTTCTTTAGTCATAATCCATTTTTGGGTTGTGACAAGTTTGATATCAGAGCTCTAGGTTTGGTGGGATCATGAGTCAAAGGCAAGGTGTCTTGTAGAGTTTCGTAGATCGGTGTGTAAACATCCATACTTATCTTCAGGAGGCTATATGACACTTGATTGGAAAAAAATTCATATCTTACTTCTAATTCATGTATTTCTCGGAGAGCCCAAGATTGTTGATGTGTCTCCCACTCAAGGCAGAGGTAGAGTTTGGGATAGGGCTAGGGACTAAGGACTTGCTAGAAGGGTATCTCTACCCAAGGGATAGGACCGATCGACTTCTCTAAAGCCTATTGTTCAGCCAGAGGGGCCTACTAATGCTATTCCACCACCCTCAGCTCTAGCCTCTACACCTTCAATTCAAAAGTTGCTTTTGAGGTTATTGGTTAGATTTGAGAGAGCTCCTCCGGCCTCAGGTTCTGTTGATGTGCTAGTTTCTGTCCATAGGGTTTTATGATAGTGTCAGATTATGAGGCCAGATTTTATACATTGTCCATATATGCCTTATCCAACATCCCTATTGAGTTTGAGAGGATTCAGAGCTTTTCCAAGGGATTAGTGGGGTATCTTCAAGAGGCTACAACATCCTTAATTTTGGTTAGAGGCTTATTTAAAAGTGTTGTGGATCACACTCGCTTGATAGAGCGCATCAGATAAGATAGGCAAGGTTATGAGAAAAGGCCTTGTCAACATAGATAGTTTAGTGGGTACCCATCACGAGATCGAGAGTTTCAAAGGTAAGGATATTAGAGTCGGGCAGTTTAGGCAGTTTTTCTAATCGCAGATAGTGTTGATGGGTCTACTCCTACATAGACAGGTTGTGATAGCTCTCTTGGTACAACCAGACATGGTGGCCTTTTAGGTCAGTCATCCCAGAGATAAAAGATCAGGGCTTGTTATCATTGTAAAGAGATTGGGCACTTGACCTATTGTTTCCCTCATCATGCATCTTCTACTTAGGCTTCTAGATCTTAGCCAGCCCATCCAGCCCCAGTATCAACTTCTAGAGACACCTCAAAAAGAATGAGGGAAGGTACCAGATGAGGTCATGGCACAGGGAGAGGTAGAGGCCGTGAAGGCCCACATGCTAGTGGTGGCCATAGAGTTTGCTATTCTATTCTAGATAAATCTAAAACAGAGCCTTTTAATGCATTACCACAGGTATGGTTCTAGTATACCACTGTTCAACTTTGGTTTTATTTGATCCAGACTCTACTTATTCTTATGTGTTGGCTTATTTTGCTTTGGATATTGATATTATGTGTGAACTATTTGCTGAGCCTATTTGTGTTTCCACCCCGATAGATGAATCTTTAGTGGTGAATCAGATGTATCGGGGGTATGCTATGACCTTTATAGGGAGGGGGATACTATTGCTGACTTAATATTGTTAGATATGGTGGACTTTGATGTGATATTGGGAATGGATTGGATAACACCTTATTATGTTGTTCTTGATTGCCATGCGAAGACCGTAACTTTATCTTTCCCAGAGCTACCTCAGTTGGTGTGGATCGAAGCACCTAACTCCTATCGTAAGGGATTTATTTCTTACATGCATGCATTCTGATTGATGGATAAGGGTTTCTAGTCCTATTTAGCTCATGTCCAAGCTATTTCTCAGGAGTCCCCATCTTTAGAGACCACCATGATTTCTAGAGAGTTTATGAATATATTTTTGATTGATTTGCCTTGTTTTCCTTTAGACCGTGATATTGACTTTGCTATTGATGTGGAGAAGGGAACCAAGACTATTTCTATTGCCCCTACTGGATGGCTCTCGATGAGTTGAAGGAACAATTAGAGGATTTTTTGAGGAAAGGGTTCATTCATTCGAGTAAATCTTGTTGGGGTGCTCCTGTCTTATTTGTGAAGAAGAAAGATGGCATTATGTAGATGTGTAATGACTACCACCAGTTGAACAAAGTGACCATTAAAAATAAGTATCCTTTGCCTCGTATTGATGATCTTTTTGACGAGTTGCAGGGTGCCTCAGTATTTTCCAAGATTGATTTGAGGTCCAGCTATCATCAGTTGAGGGTTTGGGAGTCTAATATCCCAACAACAACTTTTAGGACTCATTATGGTCATTATGAGTTCGTGGTGATGTCATTTGGATTGACCAATGCTCCAACTGCTTTTATAGAGTTGATGAATCGAGTGTTCTAACCCTATCTATATATCTTTGTGAATGTCTTTATAGATGATATCTTGATTTATTCCAAGATCGAGGTCGATCAGGTTTAACACTTGAGAACTATACTTTAGAGATTGAGAGAAGAGAAGTTATATGCTAAACTTTCAAAATGTGAGTTTTGGCTTGAGTCTGTTATATTTCTCGGGTATGTTATGCCAAAAGAGTGTATTATGGTTGATCCGGCCAAAGTGGCAGCCATACGTGAGTGGGTTAGGCCTACTTATATGACTGAGATTTAGAGTTTTATTAGTTTGACAGGGTATTATCAATATTTTGTGCAGGGATTCTCTTCTATAGCAGCTTCATTGACTAGATTGACTCAAAAGGATATGACATTTCAGTGGTCCGAATAGTGTAGGGCAAGTTTTCAAAAGCTCAAGGATTTGTTGACTTCAACACTAATTCTTGCTTTACCCGAGGAGGGAGTACCCTTCGTGGTTTATTTAGATAATTCTAGTATGGGTTTGTGTGGTGTATTGATGCAAAGAGGGAAGGTGATAACTTATGCTTCTAGAAATTTGAAGGTACATGAGAGAAACTACCCTACCCATGACTTAGAGTTGGTTGCGGTTGTATTTGTGTTGAAGTTGTGGTGACACTATTTATATAGGGTGCATTGTGAGATCTTCATTGATCAACAGGGTCTCAAATATATCTTTTTGAAGTCCAATTTGATAGTGAGACAGCGTACGTGGTTGGAGTTGCCTAAGGATTATTACATCCCTATTTTATATCAGCTCAGGAAGGCTAATGTTATGGCTGATACTTTGAGCCGAAAGGCTACTAGTATGGGGGGTTTGGCATTTTTGAGGTTCGACGGGAGGCCCTTAGCTTTAGAGGTTCAGTCACTTGCTAGATAGATGATTTGTTTGGATACTTCTACACCCTAGAGTATTTTGGCCTTTGTTGAGGCTAGATCTTTCTTTTTTGATCCAATATATGCTTATCAGTTAAGGTCCCCAGGTTGCGTTTGATTCATGTAAAAATGTTGAGGGGTAAAGCCAAGGTGGCTGATATTGAGTCTATTGGTGTTTTAAGAATAAATGGTTGCGTTTTTGTGCCTAAGGTGGGAAATTGGGTGAAATTGATACTAAAAGAGTCCCATAGTACTAGATATTCCATCCATCTGGGTGTGACTAAGATATATCATGACCTAAAATAACATTATTAGTGGTTTGGGATGAGAAGGGACATAGCTAAATTTGTGGCAAAGTGTTTGAATTGCTAATAAGTCAAGTGTGAGCACCAAAAGCCCGGTGGATCGATTCAAAAGATGCCCACTCCTGAGTGGAAATGGGAAATAATAGCTATGGACTTTGTTATAGGTTTGCCTATGGCTTTAAGCAAGTTATATTCAGTTTGGGTAGTGGTTGATCATTTAACCAAGTCGACTCACTTCTTACCAGTGAAGAATAACTACATTGTGGAGCAATTGGCTAGGTTATATATCTGGGATATTGTCTGATTGCATAGTGTGCTAGTGTCTATAGTATTAGATAGGGGATTTGTGTTCACCTCTCATTTTTGGCTGTCTCTACAGCATGGTTTGGGTACTAGAGTGGATTCGAGTTCAACATTCCACCCCAGACAAATGGTCAGTCCAAGCTTATCATTCAGGTGTTGGAGGACATATTACGGGCTTGTGTGATTGATTTTGGAGATCGATGGGACCAACACCTACCTTTGGCAGAGTTCACATAGAATAATAGTTACCATTCTAGCATTAAGATGACACTATTTGAGGCCTTATATGGCCGGAGGTGTAGATCACCCATTCGATGGTTTGACTCAACTTCTAATGAGGTGTTGAGTATGGATCTACTTAGAGATGCCATGGATCAGGTTCATTTGATTCAGGGTAGGCTTTTGACAGCTTAAAGTCAGCAGAAGAGTTATGCTGACCAGGGGACTAGACCTCTTGAGTTCTTAACTGGTGATAGTGTTTGGCTAAATATTTTTTCCATGAAGGGTGTGATGAGATTTGGGAAGAAAGGCAAGCTCTGTCCCAGGTTTATTGACCCATTTAAGATTTTGAGGAGAGTTAGTGAGGTTGCCTATGAGTTGGCATTACCACTAAGATTATCATATATTCATCCTGTTTTCTATATTTCTATGCACCGCCAGTACAATCTAGATGTGACCCATGTGATCTCTTATGACTCTGTTGAGTTGGGTTTAGATTTGTCCTTTGAGAAGGAGCCTATAGCCATTTCGGATAGGCAGATCTGGAGATTGAGATCCACAAAGATACCTTTTGTAAAGGTTTACTGGCAACATAATTTTGTTGATGAGGCTACTTGGGAGTTGGAGTCTGACATGCGAGCAAGATATCCCAGCCATTTTGAGGCTTCAGGTAACCTTTTTCTTTTATGTTCGAGGACGAATATTGAGTTTAATGGTAAGTGATGTAATGACCTGGTTGGCATTTTTCCTTATTTATGAAAATTACTGTTTTACCCTTCTAGAGGTTTCTTTGGGCCTATTTTGAACTATCTAAATGGTTGGAATTCAAATCCTAAGTTTTTTAAATGGAAAATATGCATTTTGGCACTTTTTGGAAGCTTACAATATTATAAAAGTGAGTTTTTGTACCATTCTGATTTTCTAGTATCAGATTAGGGATCCTTCAATTTCATAAACTCCGAAATGTTGAAACTAAACTATGAGAAGTTACAGAACTGAATTCGAAGTTAAATGAGGTTTTTAAGCGCAAAGTTGTGATTTTAGTTATTTTTGGAACCAAACTTTAATTTTGGTGAATATTTTGAGTTTGGAAGCTCGGACCGGAATTCTGATAGTTCCAGTAGTTCAGGATAGTGAAACTAACGCTAGAAATGGTCTCAGAATAGTTTTTGGAGTTGCCGATGACATTTTGGGCATTTTGAGTCTTAAACTAATTTATATTACTTGAATGAGTAAATATGGCAAGAAGGCCATCAAACTGAGTTATGATGATTTCGTTTATTCTGGATCATTGTTTCTGGTATAGATACATATAAAGTTTGTGTAATTCTTATTTCGAATGTGTTTTAAGTGCCTATTCTGAGTTTGTTAAAATTTGTGTTTTACTAGTGCATAATTTCTGGTGCAAGTACGATTTCTACTCTGCATTCGCAGATGATCCTCCGTGTTCATGGAGGTGTTGATGGCTCTACACTCCATGTTCACAGGATAGGCTCTGCATTCGCAAAGCACACATACGTGTGATACCCCCTAGCTAACATTTCAACTTCGCGTGTTGGGCTCCGCGATCGCAGAGGTCTTTTTGCCCCTTTTCCTCTGCATTAGTGGGAACCTACTCGTGATCATGGAGAGCGTTTTACACCTAACAAGAATAAAAATAGGGGAACACCATTTTTAATCCATTTTTGAACTTCCATGCTTTTTGAGGCAATTTTTAAGAGAGGTTTTCGAAGATTATTGTTGGGTAAGTGATTTTAACATTACATTGATCATTTTTCATAAGTATTTATCTTGATTTCATCTTAAATTTTATGATTTTAGATGTTTAAAAGTGGGGATTTTTAGACCATGATTTTCAAACTTTATATATTGATTTCTCCTTCGATCTAAGCTTGATTTTATTGGGATTTTCACCCATGAACTCCATATTTAGTGTAGAACTCGATTTTAAAGTCAATTTTTAGATTTGAGACTTTTAAATTTTAGCCCTAAAATTGACCATTTTGCCCCTAAGCATAATTCATGCAAATATAGGTATCAAAATGCTCCTATTGATGCGTGGTTTTTGATTTTGATAGTTGTTGATCGACTAGAGGATCGTTGGAAGGCTTGAGTTGATTGAAAGCTTGTCCGAGTGCATTTTCAATATTGTGGTACGTTCGGCTAACCTTATTGAGACTGAATTTGAGTTATTGGGTATGTTATGTGGTAATTGAAGATGTAGATTGATTCATGAGTAGATAATTTGATATGTTAGTATAGTGATGGATATGTAGATCCAGGTATGCCAAAATATGAGTAGATTGTGATCTTATTGATAAATTGAGTTAAATTCTTGGGTTGCCCCGTACCCGGAAGTAATTTGATTCTATTTGGGTTATTATTGATCGGATGACCAAATTGACTCACTTCTTGCCGATTAAGACTACCTTCGATGCAGAGGATTATGCAAAGTTATATATTCGGGAATTGGTTAGGTTTCATGGAGTGCCTATGTCTATTATATCGAATCATGATACCCAATTTACTTCTCACTTTTGGAGATCATTTTAAAGAGGACTTGGCACTACGATTAAATTAAGCACCACTTTCCATTCTCAAACCGATGGGCAAGTCGAGAGGACAATTCAAATTTTGAAGGACATGTTGAGAGCTTGTGTATTGGAGTTTAAAGGAAATTGGAATGATTATATACCACTTATTGAGTTTGCCTACAACAATAGTTTCCATTCTAGCATCAGCATGGCTCCGTTTGAAGCTTTGTATAGTAGGAGGTTTAGATCCCCGGTGGGATGGTTTGAGTTGGGTGAGGTGGAATCGATAGGCCCAGACTTGGTAGTTAAGGCTATGGAAAAAGTGAAGTTTATTAGAGAATGGTTGACAATGGCTCAAAGTTGCCAAAAGTTTTACTCGGATGTTAGGAAAAGGGGCTTTAATTTCATGTAGCTGATTGGGTTTATGTGAAGGTTTCACCTATGAAGGGTATTATGCGTTTTGGTAAAAATGGTAATTTGTGTCCCCGGTATGTCGGACCATATGAGTATTGTTGAGTGGATTGGTATGGTGGTTTATAGATTGGAGTTGCCTTTGGATATGAGTTCTATTCACCTGGTGTTCTATGTGTCGATGTTGAGGAAGTTGGTTAGTAACCCTAAGTCGATTGTGCCTTTCGAAGGTGTTGCGGTTGAGGAGAACTTGACTTATGAAGATATGCCAGTTGAAATTTTTGATAGACAAGTAAAATGGCTTCACAACAAGGATGTGGCTTCGGTTAAAGTGCTTTGGAGAAATCAACGTGTGAAGGGTGCTATATGGGAAGTGGAATCGGACATGATGAGGTGATATTCCTATCTCTTCCAATCTACTCAAGCATAAGGTACTAGGTTCTTTCCATTCCAAAAGGTCCTAATTCTTTACCCCTTGAGTTTCAAGACAAGACATGCATACATATGCACGAAAATGATTTGAATGATGTTTTGACATGAGTTTTAATGACTTTATGATTTTTCAAATGATGAAATATTCATTATGTCTTTATGTGAAATGTTTCTTGTTTAAGTCAAGTCTTTCAATCCTTGTTTTAACTCATTCGAGGACGAATGTTCCCATGGGAGAGATGATGTAACAACCCAGAAATTTTTAAAATGTTATCGATGTGTAGTTCACTGATTTCAAGCTTGTTTGGAGAGGCTTATGGTTGTCAAGTGTCACCTTCATCAAGCCATGGTCAAAGGTATTCCATTGGTTAAGTTTTACAAGTGAACTGTTGGGAGGATCGACTTTAACTAGTCATATATCTTAGCACAAGAAGAACTGGGAGGTCCATTACCTATCACATTGAAGCTCTTTGTGTTAGATTTCCAATGTACCTAGTTTCACTTGATTTAGAGTTCAAATGAAGAAGTTATGATCTTTTTTGTGAGACTGCCTATACAGTGAGTTTCTGGAAATTTTACTAAGGCATGGCACCATTGGCCCCCCATATGGGCAGTGTGCCATTAGATGGTCTGTGAAAAGGTCCCATCGGACCTCCCATACAGTGGGGTGAAGTGTTTCACGATGGTCTCAACTTGAGTATTAGTTCTAAGCATAAGGTCAGTGTTCTAGAATTCACGTCAAAGAGATGGAGGCCATCACGGGTCGTGTGACACTTGATGGTCTGTGTGGAATTCCGTGGGAGTGAGGCCAACCAAGGATTTTGGCCAAGTACAAGACCATGGACCAGTGTACGGTTCACGTGAGCCTCTATATGGGCATAGGAGTAAAGTTTTTCTAAGTATGGAATTATCGTTCGGAACTTTGCCAACGTGATTTTTCTAAGTGTTGCCTCACGAATGGGTTCATGGTCCGTGAAACCTCTCACGGTCCGTGTGACTGACCATCTACACGACCCCTGACAATATTTTTAAGGCTCGTTCATTAATGATTTAATTGTAATTTTGGTGATTTCCTAAGGTCGTCTTAGTCTTCCTAAGCCCTCCTAAACTTATGAATTAGCCTATACACCTTCATTCCTATTCAAATTTATTTCAAGCACTTAGAGTATTCTTCACTCTCTCCTAAAAGCTCCTCTCAAGTAAGGCTTGAAGATTCAATTTAGGAATTCAAGGAAACACTTTTTCTCCAATCATTTTTTCTCCCTAAAGCTTCTAGCTAATCAAGGTATGTGGAATTGATTCATGGTCCTCTTTCAACCATGAAGACCCAAAACTCTTTTACACTTGATTTTATTAAATTTAAGCTTACTTTAAATATGAGTCTTTAAATTTATTGTTGATTTGATTAAATTGAAGTATGGTTGTAATTATTTAGTGATTTTAAAGTGATTTAAGTTCAATTATTATGAATTGCATTGAGATTATGAAGATTCAATTAGGCATGTCCCTTTAAGTCTTCAATTCAAGCATGGGTGTATGAATTATGTTTATAATTGTTGATTTAAGAATGAATCTATCTTATTATGATGATTTAAATGTTGATCTCCAATACCCATGTTATTCATTCATTATTCATTGCATTTTCATTCATGAGTATGGATTTTTTGAAGCTTATGATGTGGGCTAAGTCCCAAAGATATTTATGACTATGTTTTCAAGCAAAGAATGTATATGAAAAGGTTGTGATCACACTATGTCTATGATATGGCTCTTTGAGCAAATGATGGGTGTTTACACCATTTGTATATGTTTAAAGGAGCATAGGATTAAGGATGGAGGTGGGATGGACTATCTCCAAGGGTCCATACTCCTTTCTCATACCTATGTAAAGAATGGAGTTATTCCTATGCATGAAAGTATGTCATGAAGAATGATTTGACTTTTTAGTCACATATGCATGAAAGTAAAGAAAGTGATTTGGCTTTTGAGCCTAATTATGCATGGTTATGATTTCAAAGGTACTTATCCTCTTTTCAAAAGTATGTATATGTATATGTAGTCTTATGGGATGATGGCTTAGCAACGCGGGATTGGAGGTGGGGTGGACTATCTCCAAGGGCCCATACTCCTTTTTGTCAAACTATGTGCCAAACATAGGTTCATGTTTATGCCTTTTATGAGATGATTATGTTAAGAATGGATCTACCTTTGGCAAGTAGGTCATCTCTTTATTCGTTGTGGGATAAACGATGGAGTTCCAAGTTATAGCTCACTTGGTGTTATGTCAGTTGAGGTCCCATCCCTATTATGTTTATATGACTAAACATTCATGCATCATGGATTTCACGGCATATTTATATTATATCCTTTCTTATATTCTTCTTTCTATATATGTGCCCTTGTCATCTAACATTGGTTTACAGGTTGTTCATGTCATATGCATTGCATGCCCACATACTTAGTACATTCAAATGTACTAACACATACTTTTTTGCCTATATGATCTAACCATGTAGGGACCAGAGACTACATCTATCCACTTCTTGATGATTAGCTTGGATCTTTGAGTGTCACTTGTGGTGAGTCCTATGTTCCAAGGACAATACCCACCATCCATCTAACTCTTATGTTATGTTGATTATGTCTTTACTTTGAGGGTGAGCCCGGAACATGTCTTGGCCCTTGCCCTAATCTGGACTAGAGGCATTGTTGGACACTATGGAGTTCTTCGTACGAGTATGTTATGTGTATACTTGAGATGCTATGGTTAAGTATTATGTATGGACGTGATGATTATGTTTATGCTATTATGATATGTTTAATGGGAATGTGGTTATATGGAAAGTCCTAAGCACCTTCTTGTCCCCATAGCGTGAGTCATACTTACCCGCCCCTTAGAACGTTTTGCTATGTGCTATGTGACTGATGCAAATCCCTTCCCCCATGACATTCTCATAGCTTGAGTCCAAAGCCCCGTAATCCCTTAGAATTATGTGTTTACTTGTTTAATTATGCGCTTTCGAACCAATGATGTGTAAAATGATGCTAAGAAGCTTGTTTGAGGACTCTTGGGTTCTCATTCGCCATATCACACCTAGGCCCTACTCCATGGTCGTGACCGAATCCTCCTACAGTTTGTATGTTATCCTAAGGTTCGTAGATAGGGTTCATAAGCACCCCAACACCAGGCAAAATTCCAAAATCTTACCTGGAGTCCACGATCCCCATTCATGGCCCATGGATATGTCTATAGAAAGTAAAGTTTGCTCGTTGACTGGAGTGAACATATTTTTTATCACTAGAACTGGTTCTACGAGTCAATATACAGGTCATAGTCTAAACCAAAACCCATGGAACCAGTCGTAGAACCAACTTTATCCCTTTTCTTTGAACTAGTTTGTGGTCTTAACCCTTTTCCTACACATTCTCAACAAAATAAAATGTTAGCCTATAGTTTTCCAGTCTGTGACTCCAAAATTACAACCAAAAACATAAAAATTACAGTACGTAGGACTCCAAAAAGGAAAACTAAAACTAATATATGGAAATTATAACTAATATCTTAGTTTCTTCCCAAGTAGCGCCTGATTTATTGTCGCAATATGACTTAGACTACTATGTTACTTAGACTTCACCATGTGTCCATGCTTCCATTGTTAGCACTTTTTCAGTATTGCCAAAGTATGATTTGATTCTTTATCTATTCACCTTGAATTTTATGTCATCTTTCTTCTCTAAATGAACAACCCCATGGTGGAAAACATGTGTAACTTTGAAGGGTCCCACCCATTTGGACTTGAGTTTTCCAGGAAACAACTTTAGCCTTGAATTGAAAGGCAAAACTAAATCTCCTGGTGCAAACTGGCGATGCTCAATACGATGATCATATTGCAGTTTCATCCTCTACTTGTATAGGGGGTGAGCTCTTATATGCCCTCAAAAGAAACTCATCCAGATTCAACTTCTTGAGAGCCTACATTGCCTTATGCTCAAGCTCTACAGGTAAGTGACAAACTTTACCAAAGACAAGTTGGTAAGAAGACATACCTATGGGAGTTTTGAATGTAGTCTAGTATGGCCACAATGCATCATCAAGCCTTCGCGACCAATCTGTCTGGTTAGCATTCACAGTCTTAGATAGAATCAATTTAATCTCCCTATTTGATACCTTAACTTACCCACTTAACTGGTGATGGTAAGACATTTCCACTTTATGTTTCACCCCATACTTTTGAAGGAGAGCTTTGAATAACCTATTGCAAAAATGGTAACCTCCATCGCTAATGATTTCCCAAGGAGTGTCAAACCGAGAGAAGATGTATCTTTTGAGGAATGTCCTTACACTTTTACCTTCATTATTAGGAAAAGCAACCTACTCCACCATTTTGAGACATAGTCCACAACAACCAAGATGTAGTTGTTCCCATAAGAACAGATGAACAGTGTCATGAAGTCTATACCCCAGACATCAAATAACTCAATCACTATAATGAGGTTAAGTGGGAGCTCATGCTTTCGGGAAACAGGACCCCTCTCAGGCAATTATCATAAACTTTAGCATAGTCATGGGCATCTTAGTGGATGGTTGTCCAGTAGTAGCCACACTGTAAGATCATATATGCTGTCCTAATTCCACTATGATGCCCACCGACCTATGATGAATGAGAAGCTTCCAAGATGTTTATCATCTCTGCCCCGGGAATACACTGACAAATAATCACATCCGCATAGAAATGAAACAAAAATGGATCATCCCAGAAAAACTTCTTCAGATCAGACATAAACTTACGACACCGGTGAAAATTCAAATCTGGAAACACAACATCACTAACTAAGTAGTTCACATAATCCGCGAACCATGGTACCAAATCATAAGATGTTGCCAATACTCTCTCATCAGGGAACGAATCATCAATCTCTACCCCATCATTGAACTTTGCCATCGCTTCATATTCAAGTCTAGATATGTGGCCTGCAACATGATTTTCTATCCCCTTTCTATCAATCACCATAAAATCAAACTCGTGGAGAAGAAGTACAATTCAATTAACCTAGTTTTGGTGTCCTTCTTCACCATCAAATAACGTAATGCTAAGTGGTTATTAGGTACAATTACTTTGGTCCCCAAAATATATGATATGAACTTCTTGAATGCAAAGACCACTACAAGTAACTCCTGCTCAGTGACAGTATAGTTTTTCTGTGCTGCATTTAGGGATTTACTGTCATAATAGATGGGATGTAGATTATTATCTCTGAGCTATCCTAACACCACACCAAGTGCTACTCCACTTGCATCACATATAATCGTGAACGGTTGAGTCTAATCTAGAGTAACTATTATAGACGTTGATATCAACCTCTGCTTCAACCATTCAAATGCTTTCATATATGCATCATCAAATATAAACTTAGTATCCTTCTCAAGTATCTTGTACAAAGGAAGTGCAATATTTGAGAAGTCCTTTATGAACTGTCTGTAAAAGCCTACATGCCCCAAGAAACTCCTCAAACCTTTGACAGAGATAGGTGGAGGAAGCTTTTCAATAACCTCAACTTTGGCTCTATCAACCTTTATACCTTTGATGGAGATCCTGTGTCCCAACACAACGCCTTTCTTTACCATGAAGTGATTTTTTCCCAATTCAGAACAAGATGACATATTTCAAATCTCTATAACACATTATTCAAATGCCTCAAGCAATCCTCAAATGAATCTCTAACCACACTGAAGTCATCCATAAACACCTCAATAGTGTCCTCTACCATATCTAAGAAGATGGGCATCATGCATCTCTAGAATATGGATGGTGCATTACACAATTCGAATGGCATCATTTTGAATATGAATGTGTCATAAGGACATGTAAAGGTCATCTCCTCTTGGTCTTATAGAGCCATAGGGATCTGATTGTAGCCCAAATAACCATCAAGAAAATAGTACCAACCTTTTTCTACCAAGCAATCTAGTATCTATTCTATGAATGACATAGGGAAGTGATACTTTTCTATCGATGCATTCAGTTTGGGATAGTCCATGCAAACCATCCAACTTGTGACTGGTCTCATGGGAATCAACTTATTTCTAGCATTAGGAACAACAGTGATACGTCCATTCTTTGGAACACACTAGACCGGACTAACCCATTCACTATCAACAATCAAATATATCACCCTCGCGTCCAACCACTGAATGATTTCTTTGCGCACAAACTCTTGCATTGGTGGGTTGAGACATCATTGGTGCTCAATGCTCGACTTATAATCCTTGACAAGATAAATTTGTAAGTATATATGTCAGGTGAGATGCCAATGATATCTGTAATCGTCTACCCAATAACCCTTTTGAATTGGTTGAACACCGATATCAATGCCTCCACATGTTCATCATTAAGATCAATAACAATAATAAGAAGAAAAGTATTATTAGTACCTAAACACACATACCTCAAGTGGGCTGGAAGAGCCTTACACTCCAACACTGGTGGTTTCTCAATGGATTGTCTAGTAGGTGGGAACTCTCAATTTTGTAAGTCCAACTCAAGCTTGAGTTGGTGCCTGTGATAACCATGTGCTCCAAGTGCCTTAACCATCTTATCATAGTCTAGGATGATGTCACTCTCAAAGTTCATTAATACAACCTCCAGAGTTTCGACACCTAGTCTTTCCTTAATTGGTACCTCTGGTCGCACTTCATCAATGCTCTAAAAAAAAGATAACTTTCAGAAAATCATGTCTCTTAAGGACTGGAAAACATTGAAGACACTTTCTTCTTCATTCAATCTAAAGTTCAGTTGACCTAACTCCATATCCACTATTGCTCGACCAGTGGCTAGGAAGGGTCTTCCCAAGATGATTGGGACGTTGAAGTCAACTTCACAATCAAGTATCACGAAGTCTATGGGGAATATAAAATTCTCAACTTGAATAAATACGTCATAGAATATCCCTATAGGCTTCTTCATAGTCTTGTCAGCCATCAAAAACTGCATTGTAGTTTATGTGGGGGCTTCCAAGCCCAACTGCTTCAACACTACAAGAGGCATTAAGTTGATGTTGGCTCCTAAATTGCATAATGCCTTTGCAATGTTAAAGTCATTGATGGTGCACGATATGGTGAATGTTCTGGGATCCTCCATCTTTTGAACCAAGGACCTTGTAGCAATAGCTCCAAAATAGTGAAAGTCTTGAGCAAGCTCTTGACTCACTATCCTTTTCTTAGTCATAAGATCCTTCATGAAATTGGCATACCCGGGCATTTGCTCTAATACATCAATGAGTGAGAGATTAATAGATAGTTGCTTCAATATGGAGATAAAGTTCTAAATCTTCCCCTCTTTTTCCTTCTTCCTGAGTCTCTAAGTGAAAGGAGGTGGAGGCCTAGGTATGGATTTCAACATCTTTGGTATCACCACTTTATCTCTCACCCTATCCTTGACTTTTCATCCCCAGTCTCTGCATCTTTGATTTCTACTATGTCCTCATGAACTTCATCATCATCTACCAGTATCTGTGGGTCGATCGATTGCTTACCACCTTGTGTTGTCACTATCATGCACTACCCATCATTATTTGGATTTTAAATTGTGTTGCTTGACAATGTACCTTTCTGACACTGATTTAATTGTGTAGACATCTGACCAAATTTCTGCTCCAACTGCTTAATAGCTACAGAGTGAGACTCGATCTTCTAATTAATACCAAGATGTCAGCTTTCACCCTTCAAAGTCTCATTCTGTGTGTCAGCTTTCTTCAATAACTTTTCAAACATCTCTTCAATTTACAAACTACTAGCTCTAGAATCACGATTGTGTGGTGGAACATACAAACCATTTCTATACCCATCTCTGCGACCCTAATCTCCATCTCTATATTTTCACCTATTTCTGTTGTAGTAACCATCTCGGTTCTTGTCCCTGTATGCATTATGTCTATTATAGTTTCGACCTTGATTCCCTTGACCTTGGTGCTAATAGTCCTGGTTGGACCCTTAGGTGTTGGTCTAGAAACCCACCATCTAATTAGTCACAAAGCAAGTGTCTTTCTCATAATATGGATCCTCATACACGGGTGCACATGGTAGTTGGTGTCTAACTACATTCACTCTCTCTTGATTTTGCTTCATCAGCAACCCCACATTGGTGCTAATCCGAGCCAACTCTTGCATTATATCTTCATTGATCTTGGCCAATTCTGGATTGGTACTAATTGGGAAAGATCTCTTAGTCGTCAATTTGTCCCTCAGGCCCCATACACGGTTAGTCTTTGCTACCTTCTCCAGCCATTTAGCTACAACAGGAAAAGTGCAATCCAAGAATGAGCCTCCAATTATGGTGTCAGCCATTGCTTTGCAATTATCATCCAATGCCCGATAGAAGAACTCTACTAAGTAATCATTAACAATCTTATGGTCTGGAACACTCCTTAAGCACTTTGTGAACCACTCCCATATAGTACTAATTAAATCACTAAGAAATTGCTTAATGTTATTTATCTGATCCTTTATCTTCAATTTCTTTGACTTGGGAAAATAACACTTCAAAAAGGCATTTTGCATTTCTGCCCATCTAGTGATAGAACCCTATGAAAGTTCGAATAACCATATTGTTGCCTCACCTATGAGAGATACATGAAGACACTGAGCCCAACAACATCTATGGATAAATTTTAATTTCCCATCATGCTCTTGTAGACGAAAACAACACTGTGTAGATGGTTATCTAGATTTGATGGTAAGCTCATGAACAACCCTCTATTCTACAATATATTTAGTAACCCACTCGATACAAAAAATATAGTATCATCCGGTAAGGGAGGCAACACAATAGCTCTGGTGACATCCACTACCATAGGGTCAAGTCTGTATTAGTTCCACATATTAGCAGCCACTTGTAGATCCTATGTTGATGGATTTATATCCTTAAGTAGTGGTGGGTCTTCGTCATTTTGATTGATTGTAATTTTTACAACATTATTTTTAGCATTGTTTATGTTGTCCTAGGCCATTCTTCGTAATGTTCTATGGATCTATAGATCAAATGGAGTCAGGGAATTGCCTCAAATACAAATTTTGGGCATACACTACACATGTATGCTGAAAGAAATAGCAAACAAGTAAAATAAGGAAAATAAGGATTAACTCACAAATCTCCCTAATTAAAGCAATCTAAAAGTTGTATTCCTCGGCAACGACGCAAAAATTTTATCAATCCCAAATGATACTTCTTATTAAGGTGTAAGCGGTCGTTGTTCAAATAAAGAACCTAACAATGGTTAGGATCGATCCCACAAGGAATAAGGTCAATACTTGGAGTAATTAAAGCAACTAGGATGAATTGATCTACTTATTTCTTGAAGTGGGTTTGATAAAATGCAATAATTAAACCTAAACTAAAACTAAATAGTCAAGTACAAGTGTTGTGAAATCAGTGAGCGAAGTAACTAGGGTATTGTGTTCCCTATGAATTCCTAACTTAGTATAACCAGATAGCTGTAACCTTTTCTAGTTTGTAGCATGTAGAACTGGTAAGTTATGTTCACCTAACCCTTTGATATAGGTGCTAGGAGTATTTTACCACGTGATTTGATCCATCCCTAAGGTGTTGCGTTACTAACCCTTACCTAGTCCCAATACAAACATATCTTGATCCGTTCAGGTTGATTAGACGAGTGTAATCACGTTGAATCCTGTTATTCTATCCTTTTTCTTATTTATTACCCCCTTGATCCAGTAAGTAAGAATTAGGCAAATTATAGCGTGTGCACCCATTAAAAAGCATTCATAGTTAAGAGATAAATAATACATGCAAGCACACTTTCCAAGGATTAAGAGTTATTCGGTGTTTACATTGTTAGTTCTTCATGGTTTACACAACCCTAGTTGTGGATTAGCTACTCATGTTTGTTGCAGATGAAGAAATCATGTTATGAATTTGCATATTATTAAAAACTTAAAACGGTGAATTGAAGAATAAGAAATCTAAAATCTTCACGAAAACCACAGTGTTATAACAAAAAATTAATGTCAAAAGTAATCTACAAGATCAAAGTAGTAATCATAAGTAATGAGTTATGGATGTTCTAACTGCTTTCTCTATCTAAAAAAACTAAAATCCTATTTATAATAAGTAGAAACCAAATCCTAAATGAAATAGGAAAACTTGAATTGAGAACTCAGACGAATGAATTTACGGGTCGTAGATGAAATCATGACCTATGACTGGCCTTCATAGATTGTTCTTCTAAAAATCTGTCTCCACATGTACGAACCTATCTACGGACCATCTTCTGACTTATAGCCCGTAAGGGGTCTTATCTGGTATCTCTTCAACACATTTTTCAAACTCTCATATCCTCAACGGACAAATTGGTGTATGACCAGTCACTTGACTTACGACCCCTGGGAGCTTTCTTCTTATAACGATTTAACACTTAAGCATATTTTTTATCTTCAAAACACGAATAGGTATACAGGTCATCAAATGGTTTATGACCTATATGGTAACATGTAACTTTTAACTAGTAAAAATGATCCTTTCACTAGATTGGAGCCACAAAACCTATCTATGGCTTATGGAATGAACCACGGACCTTAGAAGGTCTCGTAACTCCTCAAAATTCTACAATCTACATAACTTGGCGCAAAAACATCTTGATTCCTGAAATCCTAAAAGATAAACACAAAAATACATCAAACCTACTAACATTGATTCGAGAACACATAAAATTCTAAGTTTAAAGCATCAAAAGTGTAGTATTTTTGTGGCACATCACCTATGGACTTTGCGGGTTATTGTACTTATTGATTATAGAGTTGCCCACTGCCTTGTGGTCTATACTGAGGTAGTCCTGCATTTTGCTGGTTACCTCCCCAAGAGAAGTTAGGATGATTTCTCTAATTGGGGTTGTAAGTATCTCTGAATCCTTGAAGGCCTCCTCCTCTATTCGCATTACCCACAAAGTTGATAGATTAGGGATTTGAACCACAATATTCAGTTGTATGGTCCCTACCACCACACACATCATACCTCAAAGACTGTTGCTACTAGACCAAATTTACTTGAGCTTGTTGCTGACCCAAAGCAAGATTTTTGAAGTGGTTAGTCAGCATATTCTGTATGGGTGACACTTGGGCTTGAAGAGTTGTCATTGCATCCACTTCCAACACACCTGCTTACTTTTGCACCACAAGTCTGCTTGATCAACCATTTCACTTTGGATTCCTTTGTGCAATATGATTCAGCAAAACATATAACTCATCATAGGTCTTCTCCAGAGCCTATCCACATGTAGTAGAATCAAGTAAAATCTTGGTATTGGGTTCCAACCCTTAAATTAAGGTATAGACAAACACCTCATTAGCTTGGCAATGATGGGGGCAGTTAATAAATAATGATTTGAACTTGTCCTAAGAGTGGTACAAGTTCTCCCCTGGCTTTTGTTTGAAACTTAGGATTTCACTTCTAAGCTTTGTTGTCTTCCCCGATAAAAAGAATTTGATCAAGAACTTTCTATCTGGGTCATCCCAAGTAGTGATAGAATTAGGTGGCTCAGTTTGCAACCACCTCGTTGCTTCCCAAAGTAGTAACAAGGGGAAAAAGGTAAACCTCACATAGTTAGAAGACATCCCTTGAGGAACGTAGATGTCACTAATCTCCAAGAAATTCTGAAGATAAACTTGGGGATCTTCATGTGGCAATCCCATGAATTATCCGGTAGAGTGCAAAAGTTGCACCATATTCTGTTCGAGCCATTATCCACCGGGAGGTGGTTTCGAGAAGCAATTAGTATCCCGTGGGATTGACATATCTAGAACTGGTCTAGCCACCATTAGCTCAAAAATAAGGTAAACCACTGGTTCTAGATTAGGGTCGATCTCTGGTTCAAGGTCAATCACTGGTTCTACCTCTTTCTTATTTTCAACTTGCTCTTTTTGTTCAACGAGGGCAATTGGTGGGATGGAATATAAAATTTCTGCCCTCCTCTTACTTTGTCGGAAATAAGGTTCTGGTTTCATCATCAGTGAATCAGACTAAATTCTTGCAATAAAAACATGGATAAGATCAAGTGTGCCAAACACTACAAAACAAATCAACTTCTGACAAATAACCAATTGCTAACTTAAAGTCCCCGACAACGGCGCCAAAAACTTGTTGCTTCCCTAGCACAGGCAAGTATACATGGTCAAACCAAGTAATATAGTGACTCTCAAAGAGCCGAGATATCGAATCCAAAAGATTTCAAGTAACTTTCAATTATTAACAAAAGCAGATTATACAAAGTATGTTATTCAAGAAAAATGGTAATTAATTCATTCTATAAAAATCATTAAAATTAAACTACTACTAAGATCAAATGTTTTCTAGGAGGTTATCAAATTAAGTGAGATTCCAGAACTGTAATTATTTTGGAATTTATTCTAGCCTCAATAACTAACTATGATTATTCATGGGTTTTCTAATTACTGATTCATAGGGTTTAATTTACCAAGCATGATTTCACATATCTACCAACCTATTCTCATTGATAGCTTAATTATATCATTGAGCGAGGATAAGTATGATCAATGAAAATGCATCAAAGTTATCTTCTCTTATTTGAACCAAGCAAGGTGGATGGGTAGGTCTCATAAGTCTCTCATACACGAATCATTCTAGTTTCCTATAACAAACAAGATCCCTATACCATGTGTTCTATCCCCCTAACATCTCTCAAATCCAGGATAGACAACAATTGTATTTCACGGTCGGCTAGACAATGAAATATAGATAAAATAAAAGATAGGAGTAATTATGCGAAAACCAATTCATAAATCATAAAAATCAAAGACTAGAACATAGTCTATGGCTACAATCCCAGAATATAGGAAATTAGCTACTCATTGTTTGTCTTAAACATAAAATTAGTCTAAGAAACATTCAAAGAACAGATTAAAAAAGAAAAAAAAAAAAGAAATAACCCTAGATGGAAGTTCTTCGTCTCTTTGTCGATCCTAGCAAAAATAAGATAATAAAAATAATGATTAAAAGTGTATTAAAACCTAAGAAATCTTGTTTTCCGATTTTTCCCATGCGTCTTCAAAGTTCGTGACTCGAACTTGTCTTCTCGATGTGTAGATTAAACTTTCTAATTCATTCAACAATTTTGACCTATTCTGATCCAAAGTCCTCTATGTGGACTTGCATTTCCTTAGTGGTTTCACACTTTTTTCTCCTATTTTTCAAAATGTCAACCTCTTTACACTGGTCCACGATGCAGACTTCTTCCATTTTTAGTATTGGTTGGCTTTTTATGCCTCTTTTTTTGGTTATATCCTTATTTTTTCTCCAGATTTTAATCTGAAATGCATATCTATTCAAAAACCTTGAAAACATAACCAAAAAGCTCTCTCGGCCAAGGATTGGCAAGAAAAGACAAAACTACACTAAAAACATCTAAAATCTATTAATTTGTCCTCAAACTAGGCTATTGACATGGTTAAATTTTGTTATTTGTGCATATAAATACACCTAAGATCAGGCCCTTGACGTACTTCTTTGTTCCTTAACCTCCTCAGTTGTGGGTCTAAGATTTCAATAAGTGCCTCTTCGTGACTCAAATTCTCTTCAATGTTCACATCTTCTAATGGGACTACAGAGTTTCCATCACCTATGAACTTTCTCAACATTGATACATGAAAGACCGGATGAATCCAGTTCATTTCCATAGGTAACTCCAACTTATAAACAACTTTGCTAACTCTTCTCACGACCTTGTAAAGCCCTAAATATTTAGGGCTTAGTTTCCCCTTTTTGCCAAACCAGATTATACTTTTTATGGGAGACACCTTCAAATAGACCCAATCACTGATTTTGTACTCAAGGCCCCTCCTCACATCGAAGTAGGACTTTTGCCGACTTTGGGAAATTTTTAATTTCTCCATTATGAGCCTCACCTTTTCCATTGCATCCATGACTAAGTCCGGCCCTATCAAGGCCATTTCACCAACTTCAAACCAGTCAATAGGTGATCTACACAGTGTACCAAATAATGCCTCAAATGGTGCCATTTCGATGTTTGCATGAAAGCTATTATTATAGGCAAACTCAATGAG
Source organism: Solanum aculeatissimum (assembly GCA_038996855.1). Classification (NCBI taxonomy): domain Eukaryota; kingdom Viridiplantae; phylum Streptophyta; class Magnoliopsida; order Solanales; family Solanaceae; genus Solanum; species Solanum aculeatissimum. Next base: position 7,898 of record JBCEWC010001812.1, on the reverse strand, counting down.
AGAAAAATATCATCCCAACTCCCTTTGAACTCCAACACACAAGCTCTCAACATATCTTCCAATGTTTGAATTTTCCTCTCGGCTTGCTCATCGATTTGGGAATGGAAGGTGGTGCTCAATTTCACCTTAGTACCAAGACCTTTTGGAAAGACTTCCAAAAATAAGAGGTAAATTGGGAACCACGATCCGATATAATGGATAATGGAATCCCATGCAACCTCACCAATTCCGGGATATACAATTGAGCTTATTATTGAACATTAAATATTGTTTTGACCGGTAAGAAGTGAGTTGACTTTGTCATTCGATCCACTATCACCTATATGGAATCATAGTACTTCTTGGTCTTAGGCAACCCCATTACAAAGTCCAAATTTACTTTTTCCCATTTCAAAATAGAAATATCAATATCTTGAGCTAATCCACCCAACCTTTGATGCTCAACCTTGACTTGTTGGCAATTTGGCACACTCAGACACAAAATTGGCAATGTCCCTTTTTATTTTGTTGCACCAATAGATCTCCCTCAAATCTCAATATATTTTTGTAGAACCAGGATGAATATAATAAGAAGAGTTGTGAGCTTCTTCCAATATCCACTTCTTCAACTCATTATCATTTGGCACACACAATCTCCCTTGATATCGGAGTACACCATCTCCCCCTTGTGAGAAAACTTCTATTTTTCTTTCTTTCACTAAGGTTTTCAATTCAACTAAGGAGGGATCAAGGTATTTCTTGGACTTAACATTCTTAATCAAAGAAGATTTGGACCCATGTAGCACCATCACACCACCATTTCTAGATTCATTCAACTTTATTCCTAATCTAGCCAACCTATGGACTTCTTTGGCTAACTCCCTTTTTCCATCATCTTCTATGTGAGACAAAATACCCATGAAAACTCTACTAAGAGAATCAGCTACCACATTGGCTTTTCTTGGGTGGAACTTCACACTCATATTGTAATTCTTGAGAAACTCTAACCACCTCTGTTGTCTTAAGTTGAAATCTCTTTAGGTGAACACGTGATAGAGGCTTTTGTGATCGGTGAAAACATCTACATGAACCGCATACAAGTAGTAATGTCAAATTGTCAATGTAAATATCACGGCAATAAGTTCTAGATCATTAGTTTGGTAGTTCTTCTCATACACCTTTACTTGCCTTGAGGCATAGGCAATTACCTTACCATGTTGCATAAACACACACCCCAACCTAATTATTGAGGCATCACAATAGACAATAAACCCATCATTTCCTTTTGGCAAGGTCAAGATTAGAGTCAAAGGTAGTCGATCCTTAAAGGTTTGTAAGCTCTTCTCGTATTCATCCATCCACACAAACTTTGCCTTCTTTTGAATCAACTTGATCAATGGGGATGAAATGGAGGAAAAACCTTCAACAAACCTTCTATAATACCCGGTTAGTCCCAACAAACTCCTAATGTCTGTAGGAGTCAATGACCTTGGCTAATTTCTCACTGTTTTTGTCTTTTAAGGGTCAACCTTGATGCCATCACTTGATACGACATACCCAAGAAAGGCAACCTCACTTAGCCAAATTTCACACTTGTCAAATTTTGCAAAAAGCCTTCTCAAAGTTTGTAACACCACTATCAAGTGTTCCATATGTTCTTACTCACTCTAGGAGTAGATTAGGATACCATCAATGAACACCACCACAATCATGTAGAGGTAGGGCTTTAACACCCTATTCATAAGGTCCATGAAGATAGTTGGTACATTAGTGAGACCAAAATACATTACCATAAATTCAAAATAACCATACTGTAACACCCTGCATCTCACGTGTACTAGTACTATGTATATGTGACATGATATGGCTTGGTCAAATGAGCACCAATTATTAAAAGTACTTGAATTTCAGATCAGAGGGATATATGTGCGTCTAAGGCTTAAGGTGACCAAGTGTATATGAGTTTTAAGTCAAATTAACGAGATCACGGAATAAACGGAGAGAAAAAAAATAAGGTGCTTGCGGGACTTAGGAAGCTAGCAGGTGAGTCACCTGTGTGCTTAGCTTAAATGGGCTAGGTAGACGAAGAAGAATAATTCATCCGTGAGTGAACTCACTTGAGGCCCAAAAGTTTGTAAAAAGAAAAGGAAACGAAGACGAGGCACAACCCCAAATGTCTCCAAGTCTGATAAAGAATAAAGCCCAAGTTAAGGGTGTAATTTTAGACTGTGGTCTAGCATTATAAAGGGGAAATATATGAATAGGAAAAAGGCCCAAGTACATGCATGATCTACTTGACCATTTGGACCTAAACTAAGTTAAAGAAAAAGGGAAAAATAGGCAGCCAAGGACCATTGAATTAGAGTCCCTTAAGGCCCAAGTGAAAGAGAAAAATAGTACATCACTCCCTTGATAAAATAAGCCTTAAAATATAGTAGAAAGTCAGCCAAGATGGATCCATATAAAAGGGATACAAACCAACTCATTAAGTCATTGTAAACTTGAAACATTTTAGATTTTTTCGCAGCTTCTTTGTTACTCTTTCTTCACTTTGCAAAGCAGTCAAAGCATAACTTTTAGGATTCTTGAAGAGGAACTGATCCTTGAAGACTAAAGTAAGTAGAAATACCTATGGTTTTAGTATACTTTCCATGGAAAATAAGAGAGATATGTTGGTTATGTTGTGTCGGAAATTTTGGACAGTATGTGTTCAAACATTGTTGCTCACTTTTCTAGGTTGTTGAGGGACTTTTCTCTTGTTGATTGACATTATTATGAAGCAAAGTTGATGTTTTAACAAGGTTTAGGTCAGATATGGTAAAGTAAAGTTGTTGCACTATTTTTGTTTTACTTAAAAATTAGTTTTAGTATATTATCTTAAATGTGTTATTAGTCGGAACTTGTGGGCTGCTTAATTGGAGACTGTTGTCTCATGTCCTCCATCTATTTTGGGATTGTTTTAAGACCGATTTTGATATGTCAAAATATTAAAAATAGTTTGGTTGAAGTTGGAATTGGTGTGGATTGTTGTATGTTGTACTTGGTGAACTATTGTGGTCTTAACTGGGACCAAAAAAAGTTGGATATGACATGCATATGATAATGTGGATTTGAAAATGTGATAAAAGAATTAAAGGGCAAAAGAACACATTTGGATTGATAATTACGGGCTTGCTGCCTGGGTAGTATTTTTGGGTTGAATTGGACTACCAAAATGTGTTTATTAGCTACTAACACTAGTTTTACCACCTACCTTGTTATATATAACTATTTGGGAGAAAAATAAGTACTTTGAGATAATACCGAGGTGGTACAACGAGGTATGTAAGGCTACTCGATTTTCTATTACTTCGCATGAAATCTAGATTCTTTCGTGGCATATAAAGTCACTTACAAACTCCAACATGGTTAATAACCTCGCCTTCATTATTTAACATGTATATATGTTTCCATATATAGTCCTTGTCAAAGTTGCATACATACTTTGGATACCAAGATATATGAGTTCTCTTTTTAGTTAAATAACGTCCATGTGTTATTTCATCTCCTACATGTTTCATAAGTTGTGTAACTTACTCTTTTCATTGTGTATTATCTTACCCGATTATTATATGTCACTTGTTATATCTATAGTCTTACATCTCAAAAGGTTATGAACACCAAAAGAATCATCTCAAAAGTAAATAACAGATAAAGTAAAGTTGCTTCTGATAGGTGGTAGCCCAAGGGGTGGAAGCATCACCTAGCCAGGGTCGATCCTATCACGGGAGGAGCCCAAAGGGTAAGAAAAGCCTAGCCAAGGTCGATCCCGATATAGATTTACCACTGATCAGCTGGTCATTTATTTTATATGACACAAATTATACAGTAAATAAAGGTAAAGTAACATAAAGGACATAAAGTACATGCCTCCACAATATGAATAAAGGTGGTCTCTCATCGTTGCACCAGTTCATGGTTTCATTTGAGTTCTTGTTTCACATATAGTACTTGTTCCTTACATATTAAATACATTATCTCGTACTGACGTCCCTCTCAGGGGACCTGCATTTCATGTTACAGGTACAAAAGCTAGTAGATCTCCCCAGTAGAAGCACAGGACATCCAACTGTTGTTATTGGGCTCCAGGTTGCTTCGGAGCTTTTGGTGTCTAGAACTTATATTTTATAATAGTTAGCACTGGGGCGGGGCCTGTCCCGACCCTTATTAGATAGTGTTTCTTATCTAGAGGCTTTGTAGACTATGTAAAGTAAAGTGTGACATGTCTTGCATTTTGGGCATCGTGGCTCCAACGACCTAGTCATATGCATTACCTTTTGGCTTGTTTATACTATCTACTTTCCTAAAGGCATGTTGAGTGTGGAGATTTCTTATAATGTTCATAGATAGTGCATGATTATAGGTTGGTGCTCTCGAGCCTTGTCGGTAATGGGTGCCAATCCGCCTTAATGGGATTTTGGGCGTGATAGACAGTTCACCAAGTACAACATACAACAACTCCATGCAACACACTATTAGGTAGCATAACCTTACGTACTCTCCCCATATTTCAAAAACAACAATCCAAACCTATTCCAACTTCAACTAAACTATTTTCAATATTTTTACACATCAAAACCAGTCTTAAAATAGTCCCAAACAATCCTAAAACAGATGGAGGATGTGAGACAACAGTCTCCAATTAAGCAGCCCACAAGTTTCGACTAACAACACATTTAAGATAACATACTAAAACTCATTTTTAAGTAAAACAAAAATAGTGCAACATATTTACTTTACTATATCTGACCTAAACCTTGTTAAAACATCAATTTTCCTTCATAATAAAGTCAACCAACAAGAGAAAAGTCCTTTAACAACCAAGAAAAGTAAGTAACAATTTTTCAACACATACTGTCCAAAATTTCAGACACAACATAACCATCATATCTATCTAATTTTCCATGAAAAGATGTACTGAAATCATAAGTAGTTCTACTTACCTTAGTCTTCAAGGATCAGGTCCTCTTCAAGAACCCTAAAAGTTGTGCTTTAGCTGCTTTGCAAAGTGAAGAAAAAGTAACAAAGAAGCTGTGAAAAAATTTGAAATTTTCTAAGTTTAAAATGACTTAATGAGCTAGTTTGTATCCCTTTTATATGGATTCATCTTAGCCGACTTTGTACTATATTTTAATGCTTATTTTATCAAGAAAATGACATACTATTTTCCCCTATTACTTGGGCCTTAAGGGGCTCCAATTCAATGGTCCTTGGCTGCCCAACTTTCCCTTTTCCTTTAACTTAGTTTAAACCCAAATCATCAAGTAGATTGTGCATGTACTTGGGCTGTCAATATTTACCCTTTATAATGCTAGACCATAGTCTAAAATTACACCCTTAACTTGGGCTTTATTCTTTATCAGACTTGGAAACATTTGGGGTTGGGCCTCGTCTCCCTTTCCTTTTCTTTTTATTAACTTTTGGGCCTCAAGTGAGTTCACTGATGGATGAATTATTATTCTTTGTCTACCTAGCCCATTTAAGCTAAGCACACATGTGACTTATCTGCTAGCTTCCTAAGTACCGCAAGCACCTCACTTCGTTCACTCTGTTTAATGTTGTGATCTCCTTAATTTGACTTAAAAATCATACACTTGGTCACCTTAAGCCTTCGACGTACATATAGTCCTCTAATCTGAAATGCAAACATTTTTAAAAATTGATGCTCATTTGACCAAGCCATATTATATCCTATATACATTGTACCAGTATATGTGAGATGTGGAGTGTTACACATACCTAGTTCGAAAAACTATCTTAGGAATGTCATTCTCTCTCACCTTTAGTTGGTGATACCCGAACCTTAAATCAACCTTCGAAAAATGTTTAGCCCCTTGTAATTGGTCAAATACGTCATCTATTCTTTGGAGTGGATATTTATTCTTAACAATGACCTTGTTGAGTTGCCAGTAGTCTATACACATACAGAGTGACCCATACTTCTTTCTTACAAATAAAATCAGAGCACCCCGTGGAGACCTAGTAGGTCTAATGAAACCTTTTTCTAAACAAATATTCCTTTAATTGCTTCAACTCCGCGGGAGCCAAGCTATAAGGAGGAATTTAGATAGATTAAGTGTTGGATAAGAGGTCTATGCCAAAATCTATTCTCCTTTCGAGAGGAACACCTAGTAACTCATCCAGAAAGATATCTAGGAACTCATTGACAATGGAAACTAACTCAAGAGAAGGGACTTTAGAAGAGACATCTTTAACCATCATTGGATGATATATGTACCCCTTTGAGATTATTTTTTGGGCCTTTAGGAAAGAGACAAACCGACCTCTACATGAAGAATTTCTACCCTCCCACTCAAGAATAGACTCCCTTGAAAAATGGAACTTGACTCTATGAGTTTGACAATCTATGGAGGCATAAGAAATATACAACTAATCCATACCAAGTATAACATCAAAGTTAACCATGGAGAGTTTTACTAAGTCACACGGGACCACTTTATGCAAGATGTAAATGGAGCAATTTCTATAAACTCTTTGAGCAATAATAAACTCTCCTACGAGGGTACACACTTCATAAGGCTCATTAAGAATTTCAAGACATACATGGAATTTTTTTGCAAGGAAAAGAGTTACAATTAACAAATTTTTCCCCGGATTTAACAATGCATATGCATCAAATTATAAATTTTTAACATACTGGTAACAACATCTGGGGCCTCTTCAAAATTTTGGCGGCCATGAAGAACATATAACCAATTGGTTATTGGGGTACCTTGAGCTTGCCTTCCTTGGCCTTGGGGCCTTTCACCTCCACTCGTATAATCCTTTGCATGGTGCTTGGGCTTTACACACTTGAAGCATGCATTTGAACTAGCTAAACACTCTAGCTTAAGGGGTCTCAGATATTTGGGGGTAATTAAGAGTTTGTGGCTTTGAATCTAGCCCCTTGTCCTTGGTGGATTGGGGAGAATGAGTGTTGGTAAACCCTTGGACACCTTGGAACTTATTGTGGCCTCTACTGCTTTGGTGAGAGTATCCCCCACCATCAACCCGAGTCCTCTTGGACTCTTTAGCTCTCTCTCTATTAACTTCTCCTCCTTAATTTATTGGTGTATGTCATCAACTAGGAGATGTCCATCTCCTTCACAAGTAGGGCGGTGTTGCACTTTGTTGACACCAAGTCCAAGACACCGGATATAAATTTTACCATATGAGCCCTTGGATCTTCTACCACGAAAACGGAATATTTGGAGGGTTTGGTGAACTTGAAGGAATACTCCCTCATACTCATGTGACTTTATTTGAGGTTGATGAACTCTTGTACCTTGACCTCCCTTAGCTCTAGTGGAAAGAATCGGTCCAAGAAGGTACCCTTGAACTCCACCCATTCAATTGGACACTCTCCTTGGCCCTTTTCCTCCACCCATTGTTCATACCAAATCTTTTCCACCCCTTTTAGTTGGTAGGCCACCAAATCAGCTTTTTCTTATAAGGGAACTCCCATTACGACAACAATCTGGTAAGCCTCATTTATGAAGTCAATGGATCCTCTTCTACCTTAGAGTCATGGGACTACGGGGGACTCATTCATGAAATCTCTAACCCGTGTAGCCGAAGTGGGAACTTGAGAAGGGATAACAATCTCCCTATTGACTTGATTAGCCAAAGCTTGGGCTAGCATAGTGAATGTGGCTCTAAACTCCGTATGGGACACCCCGTCGTCTTGTTGCAATAGAGGATCTTGTTGCTCGAGGGTGTTCCTTAGTTGTAGATATCTTCTTGGAGGCATGATCTAGAAATTGTAAAGAGAGCATTATTAGTTATAGGAGAATATTTGTCACTCCCCAAAAGATGTGGAGGCATGACTGACACTCGATACCACCATTGGCCGAGTAAGCCACTGAACATACTAGTTACTT